>VWZW01003650.1:510045-548963 GCA_013397115.1 Edolisoma coerulescens | reverse complement strand
GAAAAAGAGAGGAAAAGGAAAAAAGAGGAAAAGGGGGGAAAGAGAGGAAAAGGGGAAAAAGAGAGAGAGGAAAAGGGGAAAAAGAGAGAGAGGAAAAGGGGAAAGAGAAAGAGAGGAAAAGGGGGAAAAGAGGAAAAGAGAAAGCAGAAAAAAGAGAAAAATAAAAAGTAAAGAGAAATAGAGGGAGAAAAAAGATAAAAAGAAGAAAAAGGAGAAAAAAGAGAGAAATAGAAAGAGAGAAAAAAGGAGAGAAAAAGAGGGGAAAGGAGAGAAAAAGAGAGGGAAAAGGAGAGAGGAAAAGAAAGCAGAAAAAAGAGGAAAAATAAAAAGTAAAGAAGAGAAATAGAGGGAGAAAAAAAGAAGAAAAAGGAGAAAAAAGAGAGAAATAGAGGGAGAGAAAAGGGAGGGGAAAAGGGGAGGAAAAATGAGAGAAAAAGAGGGAAAAGGAGAGAAAGAAAGGAAAGAGGAGAGAAAAAGCATCCAAAAGGTAAAAGAAGGAAAAGAGGAAAAAGAAGGAAAAGAGGAAAAATAAGGAAAAGAGAAAAGAAAGAAAAGAAGAAAATAGAAAATAGAAAAATAGAAAAAGAAAAAAAAAGGAGAGAAAAAGAGAAAAAAAAGGAGAAAGAAGACAAAAAAGGAAAAAGAAAAGTAGAGAAGAGAAAAAGAGAAAGAAGAAAAAGAAAGGAAAAGAGAGAAAAAGGGAAAAGAGTGACAAAGAAATAGTGAAAAAAGAGAAAAACAGAGGAAAAAGAAAAGAAAAAGAAAAAAGGAGAGATAAAACACAGAAGAAAAAAGGGGAGGGGAAAAGATGATGAAAGAGAAGGGGAGAAAGGGGGAGGAAGAGAAAATAGAGGAAAGCAGGAGAGAAAAAAACATTAAAAAGTGAAAAAGCAGAAAGAAATCATGGGGAAAGGAGGAGGAAAACAAACATAAGATTAAAAATAAATTAAACAGCATGTCTCTAGTTGTCTTCTGCTTTGATTTGTTTTTTCCCTGCCACAATAAAGTATTGAGGAAGACAAGGCAAGGGGAGGCAGCAGATCCTCACCTCTGCTCCCTCCCCAAGGGCAAGGAAAACTAATGCCAAGGAAAAGCAGCAAGAAGCCAGGGAGTCACTGACTCAAACTGAAAATCCCCTTCCTTGCACGGCTCCTGAGCAGAGGGAAGGTGGGGAAAAGGGGTCAGTCAGGCTGTCTGTCCCAGGGAAAATGCTGGGATTAGATGACCATCCACCTGCTGAGCCCTGACAGCGGCACTGAGAGCTCCCAGGGATCTGAGGAGGATCCCACCAGGCTGCTCCCAAAACACCAGAGCAGGGCTTGGCCCCCAAACCTTCCCCCTGAGCCCACACCATCCTCTGGTTCCTAAATCACCTCAGCATTGCTGAGCCACTGCCCAGCCAGGACATAGAGCTCAGCTGACACTTTTGAACCACGACTTTTTGGAAGATACAGGGCTAAAGTTTAGCCCTTGGACCTGCCCCCAGAAAGAATGTATTTTGTTTTCCAAAAAACACATAATCCTATACCCACAGGCAATTAACAGGACAAGGGGGAATGTCTTCAAACTGAAAGAGAGTACATTTTAATGGGATATTAAGGAAAAAAAAATCTTTCCTGTGAGGGTGATGGCCTCATCACAGAGAAGCTGTGGTTACCCCATCCCTGGAAGTGTTCCAGGCCAGGCTGGACAGGGCTTGGAGCAACCTGGGATAGTGGAAGGTGTCCCTGCCCATGGCAAGGGGTGGAACTGGATGGTCTTTGGGGTCCTTTCTGATTTGGGTGCCAGGGAACAAGAAGAACAGAGGGACGAGTCTCCCACCACCCCATGGATGGAAAGGATGGGATGTAAAGTGCCTCATCTCCCTTGCTGACCCCTGCTCTCCCTGGATGAGGTCCTCCCAACTTCACAGCTGTTGGTGAGCAAAGTGTTTCAGCATCTGCTTGAATTCCAAGTGCTCGCCCAAGTCCACGGGTGTTGGTGGGATTGAAGCATGGTGATGTCAGACAGCGACAGGATTAAGTTTAAAAATAAGCACGGACTGAAGCACTTGGCTAAATCAGGCTCTGAAAATCCTAGGGAAAAAAAAACCCACAAAAATAAAGGCACTCTAGCAGCACTCCGGTCACTCGGCCAAAAAAGCAAGTGGAGTGGTTTTTCCTTACTTGGTGTGCCAGAAAATAACACCAAAAAGTGCGAAGTCTTCCACAGCTCTCCAAAAATACCAGCCAGCACCTGGAACCACAAAGCTGCTGGGTGTCCAGGAGTCACAGGCAACCTCCCCTCTCCTGCATTTTGCCAAGGGCAGAGCCCTCACTGCTCTCTCCAGGTTCCTCCCTTCAGGTATCATTTTATAGGGAGCACGTTCCTCACAGGAGAGCCAGGGCCAATTCCCTTTTTGTTTCAAAAACTAGACTGTGCTTGGTGTTGAGGCATTAAAAACCTGCATGATACAAAATCCACCTCCCCAGAACAGAGCAAGCGGAGCTGGGAACCACAGACAGGATCGGCAGAAGGTCGAGGTGCTGCCTGCTTGCCATGATTAATTGGTACCTGCACCAATCCAAGCAGGTGGTCCAAGAGATGTGATTGCAGATTGCAGGTGCTGTGGCCAGCAACCCCTTGGAGATGCAGCTGTCCAGGTGATCCATCATTCATGGAAATGAGACAGGCTGGGAGAACTGGGATTGTTCAGCTTGGAAAACAGAATGGTCTGGGGAGACCTTAAAGCACCTTCCAGTGCCTGAAGGGGTTCCAAGAGAGCTGAAGAGAGACTTTGGAGAAGGGGGAATGACTTCCCACTGCCAGAGGGCAGGGATGGATGGGATATTTGGAAGAAATCCTTCCCTATGAGGGTGGGGAGGTTGCCCAGAGAAGCTGTGGCTGCCCCATCCCTGGAAGTGATCCAGCCCAGGTTGGACGAGGCTTGGAGCAACCTGGGATAGCAAAAGGTGTCCCTGCCCATGGCAGGGGGTGGGATGGGATGGGCTTTAAGGTCTCTTCCAATCCAAACCATTTTATGACTTAGGAAAGCAAAGCTCTGCAGTTTTCACCCTGTTACGGAGGAGTCTGTGGCAACATGTCAGAGTTGGGCAAAATGCAGCACTGAAAGCCAGATCGTTATTTAACTGCTTTGGTTGGCATTTATATTTTGTTTAACTGCCTGAACTACAGCAGTATGTTCCTTTTTTTTCTCCAAAAGCACAAGTTTTTACTAATGGGGGTAGGGGAGAGAAAAAATCCTGTATTTCTCCCGGTCCTCACAGCCTTTCCTTATTGACTTTGAGAACACAGGCTGAAAGCACCCTCACTTTCCCTTAAGGCTTCCCTTTCCAGCTGGGAGGCAGATGGAAGCTGACGCCCAGCCCTGCCTACTCAAATCAACAGAGAAATTAGAAATAAAAAATACAAACCTCAAGTTGGCAGCTTCGAGTGCTAGAATGACATGGCTTTGGGGGCGAGAGAGAAGGCCAAGAAGGCAAAGTGCAGATTGCATTGGGTGGGGGAGCATTTTGATTGCACAGCAAGCATCAGAATGGGACAAAGGGAAACATTTCTCCAGTTGCACAAGAGAGGATTTGCGTGCAGCAGGAGCGAGGTGGGAGCAGCCCCACGCACAGAGAACACTGCCAGGAGTGCAAAGACCCACCCGGCCACGCCAAAGGCCGGGACAGCCCTGGAGGAAGCCAGGCTGTGATCCATGAAGTGTCCGAAGGTGAAGCCGAGCTTCCTGCGGGATGAACAAGCAGCGCCCGCTTCCTCTCTCTGCCAAGACAACCAGCCCTCTGTCCTCTCCCGGTCACGTTCCTCACCGCAATGCTGGGATGATGGATGGAGGAAGAAGCCCCTGCGCTAGCAAAAGGAATAAATAGATGACTGCATCAGGAGTCACCTCTGAAACGGCAGCAGAAAGGAAACGAGCGGCGCGTTTCCAGCAGGCAGCGACGGCGGGGCTGCCCGGCTTCACTTCCCCAACCAGCAGGAAACAATCAGGTCATTTAATGCCAAACTGTGCCCCAGCAGTGTCAGCAGCCTCAGGGAAGGCCCAGGGCTGGTCTCCTGTCCAGCCCCATCCTGTCCGGGCTGGAACAGACGCACGATGAGGAAAGCAAGGGGAAGAGAGCAGGGAGAAGCAGCCTCCCACTGCAGGACAGGAAAGGTTCCTGTGCTCAGAGGCAGCTCCAGGAAACCAGAGTCCTCCTCTGCACAAGGATGGAGTGAGCCAGAGGTGCCCCAAGCTGCTCAGGGGGTGGGAAAGCCAACGCTAGGGAAACTGTGGCAGAAAGAAGCTGACCTCTTAAAAGTGGAGAAAAAAGGAAGAGAAGTACACGGAGAAGCAGACAGGGCAACCACAACCCATCCTAGGGCGAGGCTCCTGCTTCCCCTAGCCGAGCCTAAACCACTAAACCAAGCAATAAAAGAGAAATCACAGCTCAGGACTTCCCTTCCTCCTGCACACCACCCACCTGTTAGTTCAAAGGTTCATGAGATATTATATTTGTGTTGCAGAAAGCCCCTCGGGGGCTGGTTTCCATCTCTGCTGCAGCTCCAAGGCTGCATTTGGAGCTTCAGCACCACAACAATAAGGACCAAAGTGAAGAGGGAGATTTTCGAGCATCAAGCTGAGCTCCTTGGGCTGTGACAGGCCTCCAGCATGTGTGAGGCAGCACAGGCTGAAAGCCTTGTGAGAAGCTGCCGGGAGAGATCTGTGTTTTCCAGGCCCTGTCCGGCGCGGGGACGCTGCCGTCAGCTCTCTCCTCCTGACAAGTGACGGTGAACAGCTCTGATTCAGAGAGACAACTCGAAGCACACAGCGCTTCACGTGGCCTCCTTCAGCTGGGCCACCCAGGGTTTTAACCATTCTCTGGCTTTGTCCACCCAGAGACAGGATCACAGAATCGCTCAGGTGGGAAAATGTTTCCGAGATCTTCGAGTCCAAGCTGTGCCCGATGCCCACCTTGTCACCCAGCCCAGAGCACTGAGTGCCACGTCCAGGCGTTCCTTGGACACCTCCAGGGCTGAAGAAGAGAGAGACACAGCAGGAGAAAGGTTTAAGGTCTCGTCCACCTGCATGCCAGGGTTATTTTCTGTCAATCCCAGCAAGCTTTCCCAAAGCCAAGCAATATTATGGTGTGCATCCCAGCAGGATCCACTGAGGAAAGGGCTGGCAGAGCAATCAATTTGCTGTTTTCAACATGATGAGAGCTTTCAGGAGGAATCAATTGGTGGTGGAATTAGGAATATGACCTGTGTAGGTAATAATTACAGAAGATGGGTCTCTCCTTCACAGTTCATTTCCATCTTACCCTGTCCACTAAATAAAGGTGTTACCAATGGATGTTATTTGCTGCTTCATAATCTGCTGTCAGAGGCATTACTGCCATTTATTTGAGAGCGTGCCAGAATGTGACCATGAGGAGGATAAAATCAAACCCTGAGCCAGAAATCCTGCCTGGAGCAGCTAAGCAGGCAGCTAGAGAAGATTTTTCAGAGGCATTGATTTTTACTTCAACATTATTCATAAACTTCTCCTGTCCTCACAGAGCACTCTCAAATTAGCAGTGAGACGTGAACATGGCAAGGGTAGGTTTTGACAGGAGCCATGCTTTGGAAATCTGCATCAGCAGCAAATGGCAGGCTGGGGACAGAGAGAGAGAAGCAAGGAGCTGGATTTAGGATGATGGGATCCCCCCCACCTTTGTTTGCTTCCATGGGAAAGAGCCCTGCTAGGTGTAAAACAACTCAATGTTACAGGCCGGTAAGAAATAAAAAATTCATTAAATCGTAAATCTTTTGGAAAGGGGATCTGCTGGGGAGATTATGTTCACTTTTCACGGACATATTAATCCAACGGTGGCATATCATATTGTTCTCTGCAGGGGAAAAAAGACATATTGTTTTAAAGTCTGATATTTAGAGCAGTCCTTGAGGAAGGAAAGCAAATATAATCTTGGCAAGGGAAACTGAGTGCGTGAGCACCGAGGAAGGGACATTAAACGCAGGGCCCAAGTCCCAGCTGCTGAAAGTCAGCGTAGTTTGACTGCAGTTCTTGGAGCTCAGCCCATGCATGGGAGCTGAGTGTGAAGGTCACCTCCGTTTAGCCACAACTCCTTGAAAATGTTAAGTTAGGGAACACAAAGGGTAATTTTTTACTGTGAACAGTCACTGTTTGCCCACCAGCAAACAGGTGAGAAGACCAAGACGTTACGGATGCTTTCATTTGATGTTTGGTGGTTGGGAATTATCTGGCCATCTCCTTCTGGATTGCTTCTGGCTCAGCGGTGGAAATGGTCGAGCTCTCCTGGCTCTCAGTCCAGCCAGACACTCAGGATTTGGGGACAACTCAACAGCCAGCTGCAAAACATGGGCTCTCCAAAGCCCTGCTCCAGCTGCTTCCCAGCCTAGGCTCCCAACATGCCTGGTCTCCATCCTCCAGGAGGCTCCAGTGGCACGTGCCAGATGCTCCTGCCACAGATCCAGCCCCATCTCATGCCTAAATTGCATCATATGGAGACAAATAAACCCCTGCCTCCCTTGAAAGACCTTTCCTTGATGCCTGAGATGGCCACCTAAAAACAGAGACTAGACAGGAATAAGGGAATAAAGGTAGGGATTTATTTGAAGGGCCTTCAAAGGCACACCCTGGGCAGGCCAGAGGCGACACCCAAGATGGACCCCGGGTCACGAGTTCTTCACACTTTTATCAGTTTGCTCCATTTGCATATCAGGGTTAATTCTCCAATTAAAACTTCAGTTAATGATGTCATTTCCCCAAGCTTACCCCCCTTCTAAAGATGTTGGTTTACACATTTGGGGCCTGGGACAGTCTGGGTGTCCTTGGAGAGCAAACCCAGAGAGGTTTGTTGTGTCTGACCAGCGTGAGAGAGCAGCAGCTCCCAGGCCACAAGAGACTTCAGAGTTACACACTGGGCACCACAGGATTTGAAAATATAAAAGTTAAAACCTAAGGCATCATCCTGGCAGACACACAGCGAGGTCTCCTCACAAAGGCTTCCACAGCGTGGGGTGGGACTGGCCTCAGGCGCCCTTCCACAGGTGTGGTCACACTCCACCTTTGGCTTCCCACCTGTCTCCTGACCACACAAACCTTGTGTTCCTTTGAAAGAGGAGCATCCCTGCTCCCTTTTTTCCTCCCTACCTGTCTCCTGGAGGGAATCTTTCCTCAGGAGAAACCTGTGGGTTGCAGAGAAAACCTCACAGAATAGCTACAGGACGGTTTTCAGCAAACACACAACTCGGTGTCCAGTAAACTGCCCGTGCCCGTGGCCTTCCCCTGTGCCAACTCACCATCCAAAGGAGTTTATTCCAGAGGAACAAGGGGAGAGGACAGCTTAAGATCACCTCACAAGATAACAGGGACCGCTGAGTGGCTCTCGTGCCATGAAACAATCGATGCCTGTTCGACCCCATCACACTCTCAGCCAGCTCAGGCACAGATAACCCAACCTGACCCATCAAAAAACATGGGATTTGCTTATCACTCAGACAGCACAGCCCACTCTGCCCAAGAGAGCTCACACGTACAAGTTCCTGCTGGACTTCCCGCTCTCCTCCTTCCCTGTGCCCAGCTACCTCCCCGACAGCTTTCCCAACAGCCATCCCAATGAGGTGTGAAATTTGGAGCATCACCAAACTGCACATGGGGCTGTTCCTAGGTAATTACACGAGCAGATAAAATAAGAAAGGGCTGATCAAACATTAACCACGAGCAGGCAGAACAACAAAGGCAGGCAGGGAACCACAAAGACTCTTAATGCAATGTTAAGTCAGCTGGACCTTACTTGTGTATTTGCCATGTGGATTCAATACCTCCTCAAGATGAAAAACACAAATAAGGCCCTATTTTTCTTCCACACCTGGGCCAGGCTCCCAGTTGAAACAGGTAGTTGATACCAGCCAAACACTTGGACATTTAATTTCTGTTGCTGAGGTCCTTAGCAATGGCTTTAGGTTCAAGGCACACTGGCAGCAGCTCATAGCCCAAAACCATAGGAAGCCAGAGAGGTTTTAGACTACTCAAATTATCCAATGTGAGCACGAGAAGGAGGCAGTCTGGGCTTTAGCTTCTGTCCAGGGCCCCTGGAAAGTTAATCCTAGCTGATTACACCATTTCTTTTCTTTTTTTTTTTTTCCATACAAGAAATAAACAGTCTTTTGTACCAAACATAAGGCTGCCTTATTTTGAAGGAAGATTTATCACCCGAGCTAAATCCATGAGTTCATTCCGGTTTTGTCCCAAATCTTCAAAGCAGTGTTTTACACTCCATGACACAGTATCACTTGGTTCTGCCTCTGTGCCAGGCAGTCCCCAAAAGACATCCCACTTTTCCCTATAAAAAATAATAAATAAAAGAATGCAGACCATCTCATCAGTTGCTTAAAGCCTGCACAGCAAATCCCACACTGTCAGAGCCATGCAAACACATCCATAAGGACTGGCTTCCCTCCACACCACGAACACCAGCAGTGTGCTGGGGCTTGGAGCAACCTGCTCTAGTAGAAGAACAAGATGAGTTTTAAGGTCCCTTCCAACCCAAACCATTCTGGGATTCCACGGTGTGACACTGCTCAGTGAAGAGAAGTGAGTGATGGGTGACAAAATCCGCTGAAATTAGGATTGCTCAGTGCCTTCCCTGCACCAACAGGGGCTGCGTTGTACGGAGGCGAAACCTTGAGCTCATTACAATGTCACTCTGTCTTCGGATCCTGTATCCTGTGGGGGAATCTTCTGGGAATGTATTTTGGTTCAGACTTGGGTCAAGGAGAGTTGACTTGACCTGAAAATAAATCCAGGCGATCTCGAGCTGAAGAGCCATTGACTACTGTTTGCAATACAATAAAGTGAGCAGATCAAACTCGGCTGAGAGCCAGGGTTAACATAAATCCAGGGAGAAAGGGGAACAAGAAGATTCATTCAGCACCACGACAAAGGGGACATTTTTTACATTGGCACAATTCAGAGCAGCCACTGAAAAGCGCTTCCCAGGCAGCATTTTTAGTGTCCCATATGGTGTGTGCTGTTTAGCTGTGCTGCTATCTCCAACAGACTGGCAGCAAGATAAGAGTTACACCACTTGGATGTGTGTGAAAAAGGGGTTGTGGGATTTTTTTTTTTTTTTTCACCATTTTTAACGTCACTAGCAGGAGTTCCTCTGCTTGCACACAGGGCAGCTTTTGTG
Organism: Edolisoma coerulescens; assembly: GCA_013397115.1. Classification (NCBI taxonomy): domain Eukaryota; kingdom Metazoa; phylum Chordata; class Aves; order Passeriformes; family Campephagidae; genus Edolisoma; species Edolisoma coerulescens. The sequence goes on along the minus strand of VWZW01003650.1, from coordinate 539,763 downwards.
AGAGGCATTTTATATGGATCCCCAAGGAAAGGTCTCAGTGGCCGGGCTCTGAGCTCTGTTGTTGTGCACGTGTGTGTAATAACTCTCAGCAGCTCTTGGTTTACAGTCCAGGTTGTACTCACCGCAGCTCCAGGATGAAATCTCCTCCTGGCTCACTGTACCACTACCTTCACTGAAGTTAGCCTTTCTCCTCTTCCAGGAGCTGTTAAAATGTTTGGTGGATAAAGCAAGTTTTGATCCAGCTGATAATTCCCAGATCAGCGCTGCAGGGAGCTGAGAGCTGCTCCCTACCCACACTGCAAAACATCCTCAGAAAAAAGTGGACATCCCCCCAACTCTCCTCCTTCCCAGAGCTCAGATCCAGAAGCAGCAGCTTGATCCACCAGCTCTTTGCCCACAACACCAACCCCACTCAGTAAATCTTCCAGCTCCTCAACGAGGCTGGTTGTCCAGCAGACAACCTCAGGAGGATCCTCTGCCCACCCAGCAGCCCAGCACAGTAATTTGGTCATTTTCCCAAAGTTCCAAGTTTAACAGCAAAGGATCACACAAGGATCTAATGAAAGCATCCTCCAGAACAAGCTGTGGGCAATGACAACATCTACTGATGCTGGGACATCACCTTTTTCTGTCCCTGCTAAGCCTCCTCAGAGCTCTCCTCGGCGCGAGCTCGTGCGCGTTTCCAACCCAGAGCAGCTGGTTCATCTCTGGATAAATATTAACTGGAGTTCGAGTCCTTCTGCTGGCATTCATTATCCACTCCATTTTACAATAAGGAGCTGGTCAAATCCCTCCAGTCTTCCCAGGCAAAACCAGCTTTCAGGAGATGAAGGCAGCCTCTGTGGGAAGACATGAGTGCCACATTCCTCATTTGAGTGCAACTATTTCTAAACACAGCTCGGGGAAAGCTGCGTATTTATTTTTTTTTATTGCATTAAAACCCATTTTATTAACCAACTTGTACTTGAATGTGGATGATGCCTTTGTTTATAGAATAAATTATGCTGTTTCTTCCCATCTCCCACTGTGATTGCACGATTCCTGGTCAGACTGTATAATGTTTGATCTAAGAATGTATAAACTCCACTAAACAAAGCTGCAATAGAAAGTTGAATAATAAGTCAAGACTCCAACCTCTCTCAGGGAAAAAAAAAAAGGTGAGTTTGACAAAGTAACATGCTGAGAGAGCCTGGGAATCTTTCTGATGGAATAAAGTATTTTAAGAGGGGCTGAATATTCCAACTCAGCATTTCCCATCTGCGCCCTTTAAAAGTGACAGGAACTTCACCCCTGACTCAAGCGAAATCTTCACGAATTGGGATTTCTTTTACAACTGTGTGAAAATTAACACTTTCACTTGCAATTAGCAGCACCACAGCCCTGCTCACACTTTTGCTGCAGAAACAAGCTGCACATGAATATTCACAGCCAGGCAATGCCATCTCACAGAAACCAGTGCTGGGAAGGGCTGTAGGTGTCTCTCCTTCAGGCAGGAGAAATGCACAGATCAGCCTCTCCACAGGGGCTTTGCAGGTAGTTGCCACTGCTCATCTTGGAGAGCTCTGGGACAATCGTGGAATGGTTGGAAGGGACCTTAAAGCTGATCCAGTGCCACCCCCTGCCATGGGCAGGGACACCTTCCACTGTCCCAGGTTGCTCCAAGCCCCCTCCAGCCTGGCCTTGGACACTTCCAGGGATCCAGGGGCAGCCACAGCTTCTCTGGGCACCCTGTGCCAGGGCCCCCCCACCCTCATAGAGACAAATTCCTTCCCAATATCCCATCTAGCCCTGCCCTCTGGCAGTGGGAAGCCATTCCCCCTTGTCTTGTCCAACATGTCCTTGTAAAACCACTTCTCACCAAGCCTGTGAGAATTTGCTCTGCTGAGGCAGGTCTAGGGATTATACACGTGGAAACTCAAGTATTTTTTAATGGACACACCTTTCCTTCCCAAAAAATACCCATCATCACAGTAGCTGAACTTCTCAACCCCTCCATGTTTGCAGGACCATCTTAACACTCCTTTTTTTAAAAGTCAGTTCCACTTAGAACAGCAAAAACATGAACAAAACCAACCCTGGAGATTTTCCAGCCAGCAGGAGAGGTCCGAGTGAGAAGACCTGCCCAGTCTTTATCCACGACCTGCCCCTTCTCTGCTCAGGTGCCAAGTGCATTGCAGTCACAGTCCTTTCTGCACAGCTCACACCAATAAAACCAGTTGGAAAAGAGGGAGATTTGTTGATTTTAATATCAAAAGCTTGATGGAGAGGGAGTTAAGCATCTCTTTTTAATGCAGCAAACAGTCTTCAATGTGAAGCTGTGGTTATTTCAACTCCATCTTTCCTGACCAGTGCAATAAAGCCTGAAGGAGCACAAGAAATGCAGGAAAGGGAAGTCACTAAGGAGAAGAAGGTGGGAAAAAGTCCCTCGTGGATAGTTACATTTCAAAGCACACAAAGAAACCCGTGGCCAAGCAGTGAAAGCCAAAGTTATGAACTCAGTTACCAACCAGACCCGGAGCAGAGACTCTGCCTAGAGCTTTAAAAATCCAAGTAAAATGTCATTCCTTGGTGCTGTTCCATCCTCAAGCCAGTCTGAAGTCATCTCCAGGATCTGATGGGTGGTGTTCCATGACGTCCTGAAGAGCCAAAGAGGCCACCCTGCTCCACCCTTTCCAGGAAGGATGGGCCCATCCTCTCCTCCTACTGCAGGACCTTCCCTTTCCAGGGTCTGCTCCAGCACCTTTCAGCTGCACCAAGGCACAAAAGATAAAGAAAGCCTGCTTTCCACTGTCAAAGAGAAAAAGGAGATTCCTCGAGGCTCCTTTCCACCCTCCAAATAGCCAAAAAGTTGCTCTCCACCAGAATGAAAGACCAGAAAGAGATCTGGGGCTGATCTGAAGTCTGTCAGTGGAAATCAGTGGAGCCCTTGCTCTCCCCAAGGAAAGTGGGAGAGCAGAAAGCAGAGAACCATGCTCCTTGGAGCTTAAAATATTTACTTAAAACTGGATGCCAGGAAGGTGAACCAAAATGATGCTTGAAAAGACAGAGTGGCTATTTAAGGGGTGGAAAGACAGATTGTAATTACAGGGTCATGGGATAAATTTAACATGGCTCATCTGAAACAAATTGAGAACCCATTAGGCTCCCAAAATGAAACAAACACCTCTAAGGCCTTTATTAACTCTTCCTTGGAGTAGCAGAGGAAATTCAGTTTTAAAAGCAAATGCCTTCTCACTTTGCAGAGAATTTTATAAGGATGAATCAGGTACTAAAGTTCTTGCCAGCAGCTGTTTTGCTTGGCAGCCTTAAAAGCAAACAAATAAACAAACCAAAAAACCCCAAACAACGCCTTGATTGAAACTTCAGGCTAGTCCTGGAAAATTCCCAGCCCACCAGTAGAGCTGGTGGGGAGCATTCCAACAGGCAGGCTTCGGAGAGAAGAAAGGTTTTCTGCTGAAAAAAAAAGTTGGGTTTCATGGAAATATTGTCATGGAAAGATTTTCAGTTTTCCAGCAGGACAAAAATTGAAGGAACGACGTCTTAATTTTCAAGGTGAAGTCATCATTTGGTCTAGATCAGCTGCTGTTCCCCACCCTTTGTCGGTGAAACTTTCTGCTGGAGCTCCCTTAACATGATTCATCCAACCTTCTCCCAGGAGAGACATTGCTTCCTTGGCATCCCTCCTGTATCCTGAGAAACACAGTCCAGCCAGAGGAGAACGGAGGCAGCTGCTCCAGGCTCTTGCACAGAAACAGGAGGACTTAATCATGCTCTTGACACGAAAAAGAAAAGGAGACATTTGGTTTTGGAGCCAAGCTGCAATGATGAGTCAAGCTCAGCGCTGTAATCAGCACACGCCCACCGTTGGCTCCAGAAGCGAGGGAGGGTAATTTATGGATTATTACAGGGAACCAGGAGACAGCAGGATTGCCACCAAGCCAGCTGCCACTTCTGCCAGTCCATCTAAAATCCTCTGGATCCCCCAACAAGCTATTACTGGCCAGATGGATGAAGGAGAGGGCAAAAGGCACTTCCAGTTGCTCTGCAAGACCTTCACCGAGCAGTTCATTGTTGAGCAAGAAGCCCACACATGATGACTGGTCTTGCAAAACAGACATTACACACTTTTTTGGGGCTTTCCTAGTCTATCAAGACATTTTGGCTCATCCTTCAGGATCTGGCCATGAAGTACTGATTAGCAGACAGGTGTTTGGGTAGCAGGGGTGGCCAGCCACGGTAGGGCAAACATCTGGTGCCCACGACCACTCGCTCCAGAACAGCTCCTTGTGCCTGGGATGTGCTGGGAACTCAGAGCAAAGCAAGGATGGATTGAGGGCAGTCCCTGGCACTCGGAATTGGTCTCACAGTGTGTTTGCACAGAGCAAAAGGTGCTGCTCACTGTGTTTGAGCTGCAACCATCAATAACTCCTGGGATTGCCCAGGAGTTCAGGGCAGGTCAACACGCCACGAACAATTCCTGTGCTGCAGACCAACATTCAGCAGTGACTGGTATTTATTTTATAACCTGAGTCATAGGACCACTGTTAGTTCTGCATCAGCTAATTTAAGCAGACAGGGATCTGCTGATGGTATCTCAAGCCCTCAAGACTTGTTCTGTCAAAGGACCACCACGCCCTGCCTTACCTGAAGGATCCGCTGGCATTCAGCCTCGAGGAGCAGTGAGACAGAAATACCAACGTGGAGCCAGACATAAAGACTGTTTATCTGTGTTTACTCACTGAACTGCAGTCTCTTGGCCTTCCCACTCAAGAAAAGCTTCTCTTTGTAAGATTTCAACCAACGTTTACATCCCCATAACAAATCCACCCAGAACTTGAATGAGCCAGATTAAATGGCTGCGAGTGTTTTCGAGGTCATCGAAGTCAACAGAGCAAATTTCCTGTTGGGCTTCTCTCAAATCATGTAAAACAAAGCCATTTATTTACTCTCAAAGAGTATCTGGGATGACATAAGCCTGCTCTCACCAGCAAGAGGCAAGTGAGGTTTGTAATCCCTTGCATCCATTTGGTCATTGAGGTCTTCTCCGAGTTACAAGTGGAACTTCACACTTTGGGACAGCTGCTTTTGGAATCCTTTAGGACCTGATGCTACCAGCTCAACACCAACCAGCCTAACAGGTACTTCAACAGAAACAACACTACTGAGAGTCAGAGTGGGGGACCCCAGGAAGAGGATTCAAGAAGCAAAATTACCGTGTTTAAAACCTTTTCAGGAGCTTCAAACTCGCCACATAGGTTCAGGAAATTCTGAGGCTCATTCCTACCTTCCTCTCTCTTCTCCTTCCTGCAGGTGATGCGAGGGTTTTCATGAGAGCCTGCTGCATGTCAATGCATCTGTAAGGACCCTCATTCCTGGATATTCACAAACGTTTTATTGCACAGCTGAAAAACATGAGAAGGAATAAATTACGAAGCATCTTGAGCGATCACACACTCCCATGAGGCTTTTAAGATACTTACAGGAATAATGTACAACTACATTACAAAGCCCCTTGTTCTTCAAAGTGATGCTGATGCTGCAGAAAATGATTAATCGATGCTGCAGAGGGCTTTCAAAACTGCTTGTTCCTTAGGGTTTATGAGGGGGCTGTGATGTCCAAGTTAAACGTAGGGGTTGCATGCCTCCAAACCTATGTTCTTCCCTTCTGTGGGCTTTGGGCTGCCAAATCAAATGCAGAAATAGCTTCAAAAAGGGTTCAGAAGATGTAGGCGCACCCCAAGAAGCGGAGACATTGTGCCTGCTCTCACAGACACAAAGCCATCTGAAGTACTGAGGGGCAGCAGAGCTTTGACACACAGAGAGTCACAAGCTGCTGGTGACACGGAGCCATTGGCAGCTGCCCAGCTCATTATGCCCAGCCGTCCTTTGAAGGCTATCGTTCAGTGGAACAGAAATCAATACCCCACACATGCCACGAGCTGAGCCTGGGGGCTGGGACATTGTAGCCCTGGGAAAGCAAGGAAGGGGGATAACACACAGGGAGCAAGCACAGCCCGATCCTGCAATACCGAGTGAAAAAGGGGAGCCAGGAACACAAAACCTTCAGGTTGCTGCTGCAGGGAGCCTGGTTTGTGGTCCCTCCACACAAAGGCAGGTGCTGGTGATGGGTCCTTGCCATCACCCTGTGTGGCCAGGCTGATGTCATCAGCCCCATGGCAGACAGAGGACTCTTACAAACACTGTCTCCACTCCAAACCAACAATCACTTAATACAAAAGCACTCCTTTATCATCACAATATCGTCCCAAGTGGCACAGGAAACACACCTTCCAGGGAAGCATTTTAATATTGATCACCCCCAGGGATCTGTGTTAGCAATGGATGAACAAAGGCTTTAACCACATCCAACAGGATCGCTGTTGTCCAAGGCTTTGGATCTCTTTGTTGCCCTATCAAGACACTGCTCCGACCCGCTGGGCTCGTACCCCTCAATGCCAGAGGCTGGCTCCAGCTGCTTTTCATCGCTGTCTAAGAAATTATCACAGGAGACTTCATGCAATTAGGCCTCAAAAACGGGGATGTCAGTCCTCCAGGGGAACTAAGCCTGCCTCATGAAAGCCACTTCGGCCTTTGCTTTCGCGGCACAAGGTGGCTTTTTTTTACCCTGAGGATTTCTATCAAAGCAAGATACTAGTCAAGACACAGCAAGCCACTGTAGTTTTTTACCTCTTTGTAGCTTATCAAGGTGAATGTCAGTGGAAAAAAAAAAAAAAATCTCAGAGGTGACCAGGCACAGAGATGGCCATCTAAAGTTACATACTTTGGTACAAGAAAAATAAAAAACCCCACCCCTCTGTTTTTAGTAAAAGCAAACCTGGTCTGTCTCAGCGCCAGGACTCCGTTTAGAAATCGGCGGCGGGAGCGTAATGAGCTGCACAAAGCCAGCCCTGTCACACCTCGCTGCTCCTCCCCGCACACTGAAACCTCCCTCAGCATCCACAGCCCGGCTGAAGGTGCCTTCCAGTCCCCATTCCCACCATCCTGCTCCTGGCCTGGGAAAGGATGTGTTCCAGGGCAATGTTTCTCAGGGTGGCTCCAGCATCTCACGGGATTCAAGGCACGGGCTGAAAGCAGCTGATCCTGCACACAAGGAATACCAGGGGGAGGATGGAGAGGGATAATATTTGTTCCTGATGGATGTGCTGCAAGATGCGTGCTTCAAACCCAGCTGTGCAAACACAGAAAGGAAGAAGAGGTATCTCTAGTGAAGCCAGCTCTGCATGGATGGTGGATGAGGGAAATGCAAGGCTCTGGATAGCACACTCCTTTTTCCTCCTCCATCCATTCCTGACCCTCCCTGATCTCTGCAGCCTCTCAGCGTGAAGACAAACGTGGGGCATCTTCAAAACAAAAAGCCTGCACTGTTATGACTGCTTTAAATAATCCCTGCTGAACCCAGGCTGCTGCCTCTGGCATGTTCAGCCCACCTGGATTGGAGCTCCAAATCAAGATGATGCTCCGATTCCAGCAGCCCATGTTGAAATCCCAAGGCTGACAAGATTAAGGAAGGAGAGGAGACAGGAGTTGTCACTTCACCACTCCCCTCAGCATCTTCCTCTGAGGAGCTTAAGGCTTCTTACGTGGCCAAAACGTCTCCTGCATTTTCTCTGCTTATGAAAAGCAGCAACAAATTGAGACAAGGTGAAGAACTAAAGCTGTCCAAAGCTGCAGCTGACGTTCCCACTGGAGAGATCCAAGCCATTCCTAAAATGAGCACCCAAAAGGGAAACAGCTCCATGTTGAGAAGAAAAAAACCCTACATCTTGCATTTTGCCTGGGCTGGACTCCTATAACATTTATTTTCACAGGCAATTTATGCCTATGCAGCCCCTGCTCACCCAGACCATCCTCCACCCCTCCAGCTATACAGGCATCTCAGAAAATGTGGGATAGATGTGGTCCAATCCTTCTTTTTTTTTCCTCCTGGATATGACACTTATTCCAAACTGAAAACAAAGAAAAGCTGAATATCTTTCAGCGTGAATCACTGCAGGATTCCACTGCAGAGGTTTTATCCAAAATATTTCCTAAACATCTTCACTCAGCAAACAAGGACTGAGCTTGTAACTTCTTATTGTGCTTTACATTTTTATTGTGTCTCTGAAATGAAGACACCATAAAATAAGTTAGTCTTGATCCCTTTTTTCCCCTAACTTTGTGTTCAGGGGAAGCAACAGGATGAACTAAAATATGAATTTACAGATAAGATTCATATTTAGCTTTTTGGAGGGGTAAAGCTCTTCATTGCTGGACATTTTGACCCAGGCATTTCCTTACTGTGGCTGATCCAATCTGCAAAATTTCCTTTCATTTTCGGTCTGGATATGAAATGTCAGCGATCCAGAGGATAGAAATATTTGCAAAATGTCCATTTTTTTCTGGCCCTCACCAACACACTGGAATGGTCAGAAAACAAGAGATAGAAGATGAGGAATTGATTCTTGGCTGAACTACAATTAAGTCGTAGCTTTCCCTTCACTTCCAGAGCTTTATTAGGCAGATTTTATTTGATGAAATCAATTATACGGCACGCTGGAGCTAAGTTAGGGAATTAGCTTTGCTTATGCTAATGCCTATCACTCCAGGGTGGTTCTCCCTGGGAAGAAGGTGTGGAATTGAACATGATTTATTTAGGAACAGGCCTCGTTATTCCAGAAGGTGGAGGGAGGAAAGCTGAGGGCAGAGCTCCTCAGGACCATCACCTGTGGCATCTGCTCATTTCCTAACTTATTTTTTCCATAGCCCACAGAAGTTTTGTGGACATTTTGAACACTGGGAGTGGCAGGGAGATGTCAGTGCCTTCTGGAGCTTGTGGTTGGGGTGGTTTCATCCCTTGCTGGACTAACTCTTGGCTCTCTTATTTATATATAAAACCAGCACTAGAATACTGCAAAAGGGCCTGACAGAGTCTGTGCCAGTGGGGAGCAATTGCTTTCCTCTCTTCTAAAATTGGGGCACCCACCTTAATCCAGCACCAAGTGCTAAGGGCACAGGTTTTCACTGTTGCTATTGTTTTCACAGTTGCTATTAACCTATCTCATCGTGAGATCCTTGGGAATTAAACACCTCTGGAGAGGAGGGAGAGCCTTTCAGTACTCACTTGACAGTGGACAAAAGTCAAAGGCAAGTCCAAAGGCTTCACCTGATTCCAGAAGGGGACAGTTATCTGCTAATGGTGGTGCCTGCAAGGCTCATGGAGACATTGAGCTGGATACAGAGCTTAGGAAGCACAGCTGGTGGTAAGTGCCACCTCTCCTTCAAACTTCATCCCTCAGACTGGTAATAAACTGGAGACACCGGTGGTAAGAGGGTCCTTCCTCAGCTGACTGCGTTTGACACAGAAATCTCTCAAAACTTGCACAAGTGTCCCCTTGCAAACCCAGATTTTGGAGGCTCCAAGCACTGCTTGATAAAGCAACACATTTCCAGGAAAGGCAAAACCAAAGGAGCAAAGCCAAAGCTGAGGCTTTGTTTGCTTTAGAGCACAGGAACCAGCCCCCAGAAGTGAAACCTTATCTGGTGCCTCTAACAGGCTGGATCCCTGTCTTTGCCTTGCTTCCCAGATTTTCCTCCACGCAGGCTGGCCTCTGAAGAGTCCTCCTGTGGCCACATGAAAGGCTTTTCACACCCCTCCATGGCACCAGGCTTTAATGCAGCCCCCAAGTCAGCCCCACTGTTAGATCCCTTCCTGCTGGATCGGAGCTCAGGCTGCTCAGCCTCGAGTCTCCGACACGGAGCCTAAATGTACCGTGAAAAAATCTGGAAACGGAGGCACTTAGGGTTTTAATAAATGGAGATTTACTTAGTTTGAAGCTCAACATGAGATTTCTGCTGTACTTAAAGTAAATACCATCCATTAATGAAGAAAACATGGGATTTTTTTTTTCTTTTTCATAAAAATAAACACACAAGAAATTTAAAAGCTACAGCTTGTGGCTTTCTAAGGAGTGCTTTTAATAAACTGTACATGTACCCCCTTTCAGGCATGGAAATGCATTAGAATGGGGAAAAAATGCCTATTCCAGAGCTTTTTTTCTTCAGTTTGATAGAAATGCTGCCAAATTCAGACTGCCCAAGGTGAGACACATCAGGGATATTCCTACAGCTTGGCACTTTTGGGGCACGTGGAAGTGGGTGAACCCCACAGACCAAGCAGAGAGTGGGGAGTGAGCCCGAGAAAGTGATGGGAATTTTAAAAAAAGGAAAAGGAAAAAAGAACAATCAAAGCTGCCTGATGGCTTTCCCAGCTGATATCAAATACCAGCACCAGCTGGTTGCTGGTGGATAAAGTCCACACAAAGTGAGGGGTCTGGTTTCTGTCAGCCACAGCAACGGGGAATGGGCTGAGCCCCACAAAAGGGCTGCAGCAGTTTTGGGGGAAAGCATTCCCGAGGAAAGCAGACTCTTCTTTCCACATGCCAGCAAGGGACACCTGCTTATCACCAGCATTTCTCTGCTGGCCAGGGATGGCATGTGAGGCCACACAGTGCCAGGGGCTGGTGACCACAGAGAGGGAGCAGGGGCTCCTGTGTCTCCAACAGCAGAAAGTAACACAAACCCCCATGGACTGAACCCATTTAGAAGTGTTTTAACCTCATTTCCATGACTGCATTCCCCTTCCCAGGCTTCCCCAGCAAGCACAACAGCAATCCTCACGGCTCCCATCTCCGTGACCTTTCTGCTGTCCTGCTCCCCCCACCTCTACACGTGAACGTCACCTGTAAAATCCAGCCCCAGTCAGCTCTCCCTGACCTATGCACCACACAGAAATTCCTCCTGCTAACATCAGACATGCTTGAATTAGCAAGGAAATGAAAACAAGCCACAGGAAAGAAGCGGGCTGGGGGAAAGGTGGGGATGGAATGCTAAGCAATCATGTCAAGTCACGGCTGGCCACATCCCGTTAGCCGTGTCTGAGGGGTCCTCGTGTCAAAACAGCCAAGGAGGAATCCTGCACAGCCAATCCTGCAGCACTGTGGGCTCTTTTTTTGGGATACAGCCTCCGTCAAGGCATTGGCAGTCAGTGGCTGCACATCCCAGAGCTCCATGGCTCCCCTGCTTTATACCAGGAGAACCCAGAAACCACCCAAGGCTCAGCCCTACAAAATCACCACTTTCAGAGATGCTTTACACAAAGTTACTGTGCAGTTGGGAGAAAGGAGTTTGGAGAGGAATTAATGAGTTTTGCTTGGTATGAGAAATTCAAAAAGTTCTGATAAAAGTTGTGAAAATTGAAAGAAAAACCCAACAACAAGAAAAACCCACCACTATTATTTCCAAAACAAGCTTGTTTTCCCTACTGCTTGTTCTAACAAACACCAGGAAAGATCCCAGCACTGGCACAAGCAACTCTCTCACCCACCTCATAAAAATGGCTGAAAGTGAGAAAATAAATTCATTTTCTATTCATCCAATATCTCCTCAGCCTATTCTTTGCTTGAGCATCCCAGGAAACAGAGCAGAGGGGTGAAGAGAACCCTTTCAAGGTTGAGCAGACTGAGGTATTGAACAGTTTCTGTGATTTACCCAAGCAGAACCATAATCCCAACATATTTGCATTTGAAATTCTGTCTCCCAAATTAATCTAGCCATGACTCTGTGGGAGGTAGGGGGAGACTGTCATTTAATAGGTGTATATTTATATTTTCTAGTTCAATGAGGTATAAAACTATTTCCAGTGCTTGTTCTGCCTTTTTCATTGATGTATTTTTAGTGCTGTGATGTGTTTTTCTCACCATTAATGCTCTTGATGCCCATCTCCTCCAAGCATCCCTTTAGAGGAACATGAGCTGCAGGAGCAACAACCACAACCAGAAGAGCTGGGATCCTGAACACACGGGTTGGGCTGCAACAGCAACTCTGCAGCAGTCCAAAAAAAAGAGAAAACCAGCAGTGTTGGGCTCTTGGTAGGTTGATTAACTGAGAAATGAGGAGGATTTGCTTCCCAGGACAGACTATTTGCTCCCCATCACATAAACCAGAAGGGTCTTTATATAGGAGAACTTTAATCACTTCTTCCTGAGCTCTCCAGATCTGATCACACTGTGATGCCTTGGGTTGTAACTTTTATATTTTCCAAACCCTGTCCTGCCTGGTAGTTTCTTGTAGCCTGGCAGCTTCTGCTCTCTCATGCTCAGATAGACATAACAAAGCCTCTCTAGGTTTGCTCCAAGGACACCCAGACTGTCCCAGGCCCAAAAGGTGTAAACCAGAGCCTCCAGAGAGGTGGAGGAATTGTAAAAACTACATCATTAGCTAAAGTTTTAATTGGTGAATTCATGCTGATATGCAAATGGACCAAACCTATAAAAGTGTGAAGAACTTGGGACTCTGGGTCCATCTTGGGGTCCTTTTTGGATGCAGCCTTTGGCTCCCCAGGGTGTACCTCTGAAGGCCTTTCAAATAAATCCCTGCCTTTATTCCCTTATTCTGTCTAGTCTCTGTTTTTAAGTGGCCTCTTTATGCATCAACTGCAATAGTCCAGTCTTCAACGTGATATGGAAAGAAATAAAGTTTTATGGAAAGAAATGAAGTGACCACCTTTAAAACAGCTCCACGGGTTATAACCCTGGGAGAGGACACTCCAGAAACATTAAAGACCAGACCTAAATCCAACAACTCTAATGAAAACGTGTAGCTACAGATGTGAGTCCCTCCTTGACAGACTGGACCAAATTCAACTCTGCTCCAACGCACCCGGCCAAGCCGTGGCTCCCATCTCCAGCCTTAATGAATGCTTGTCCATGGTTTGAACCCAGCAACAATTAACCTTGACAGGGGGAGATAAGAGTCAAGTTTCAAAGCACAGAGGGTTCTCTGGGGTTTTGTGCGCTTTCATGAGGCTCTGATTATTATTTTAATGCAGTTGTTTGTGGTTTAGTTTCCTTTTTCTTTTTTTTTTTTTTTTTAACTCCCCTTAATGGTAACATTGAAAAGATAAAAGTTTATGCACTCATGGCAGGAGCCAAAGGATGGCCCAGGTCCAACCTACCTCCACCCCACCACACTCCTCGGATACGCTTCCAGACAAGGGGGATCAGACAAAGAGATGCTGTGGAGAGTTTAGGACTGACTGGCCTCAGACTTTTTGGAAAAGGGAGAAGAACTCATTAGGCTAAAGGGAAAGCCAAAAGTAGTGCGGAGAGCACTTTTTTAGGGGCCTAAAATAAGAAGCCAGCAGATCTCTACGCACTTCCCAGCAGGAAGCCTCCAATCATCCCTAGAACTGCTGATAGCCCCCTGTGCTTGGCAAGGTTCCACCCAACCATCTGGAGCTCATCCACCGAGGTGCAGCTCTGAGGGAGGAGACAGAGGGCCTGGCAGAGGTGTTCTGAGAGGAGGAGGTCAGGAGGGGGACGAAGGCTTTGGCTCCTGAGCCTCAGCGTGGTTTCACTTGACAGCAACCAAGGGTGAGACAAGTGAAACAAGGGTTTCATTTGACAGCAACCAAGCTGCAGATGGTGCAGCTGCCACTGGCATGGGAAGTCCCAGGAGAACTTTAGGATAACCAGCAGCCAGTGCTGACAGCAGCACGTGCATGGAAACCCTCCCAAGAGCCGGGCCTGCTGCACTTGTATCGGTACCATCGCCACTCACACCTCGTGTCTCCAGGAACCACAAAGCCACGGCAGCTCCTGCCTCGTGGAGCAATACCCACATCCCTTCTGTTCTCCCCAGCTGATGTTTTGATCTTGCTGATGCCTTCAGCAGAGCTCCATCCGACTGGGGGCCAGGAGCTGGCTCGGCACCTCCGTGCCTCCTTTGAAGGCAGCAGCGATATTCACCCTCGCCGAGGGTTGTTAATGAGAGCCTGTTCTCTGCTGAGGTGGAAGTACAGCTCTGAAGCCTCCACCAGAGCTCTCCAGACAATGCAGCCACGGGAGGTCTTTCACTAAGAGGAAAGAATCAAAGCTTGGGGAGTGACCTGGTCAAATCAGCTGGGGAAGGAGATGTAGGGGGGAGGTGGGAGAGAGCAGGCGCACTGCGAGCGTTGCGCTTTTCTTCCCATGGCCATTGGGCAGCAAAGAGCAGTGGCAGAAGAGTTCACAGGTGCTCTCAAGATGGGCAAATGTCACCTGGAAAACCTTGCCACCTGTGGGGCTAGAAAATGTGCCATCAGCATAAGAGAAAAGCAAACTAGAGTGCAATGCATGGTATTTATTTATAGTCTCTCCACACACACCTATGCACACTTGTGTCCCCCCCCTGCTTTGCATACACACTGCATGCACTGAAACCACTCATTACATGGACTTCCCTTCTCTCACCCTAAACCTAACCTAGAGGACACCTTGCTGGAGGTGAGGGGAGCAGGGAAAAGGAAAAAAAAGCAGAGGAAAGAGAAATGGGCATGATTTTTGCCATGAGGCCACCGGTAGATCACATAACCACCACCCACTGCAGCAAAGCCCAGGTTGAGCTTTTCCTTCCCAACACTTAACGTTTCCATGTTAAGGTGAAGCTGCCACATCCTCCCCATGGAAACCTTTAAAGATGCAACTCACCTTTCAAGTGAGACAACTCCTCAAGACTCATCCCAGTATTTCCAGATATTTTGTTGGCATGCTGTAAGCACATCCATTTCTCTCCGTAAAACTCCTGCAGCTCTCGGCCCTCATGCTAGGAGTGACCACTCACTGTCTGATGACCACCTTCAGCCAGAAACCTGGGAAGATCTTTTTCCAAGGGCTATTTGGAGCCCAGGAATGGCTTTTAAAACAGGTTGCTCTCCCTGAGACCGCCAGCCAAAGTTAAGGCACAGCCTTTTTGTAAAGAGCAATGCCACAAGGCTCTGCTGCTGTGATTTAAATCACTGAGGGGAGGAGATTGGAGGGCAGGGGGGTGAGGAGGGCAAGACCCAGGGATGCTCCTGACCTAAAAGATGCACCTGCAGGCAGAACTCAGGCTCCTCCCAGAGCCCAAAGCAGCACCAAACCCAGAGCTGAATTGTGTCTTCTTTCAGATGTTCAGCCCCTAGATCAAAGGACAAAGCCACAAGGGCACAGTCATCTGTCTGACCTGTCCCAGATTTTTTGAACTACCCTGGAAAGCTACTGCAAGGGCTTTAGGGGGAAAAAAACTGCTCCTGATAACACAGAAAGCCAGGTTTTAATATTGTGTGCATCGTGGTGTGGCTCACAGCAGGCCACCAACCTTGCACAAAACCTGGTTCAGGGGGAAAAGTCTTTCTAGTAGCCCAGGAGCCCCTAAAAAGGGGGGAAAATGGGGCATCACACCTCCAGAAAAACAAGACACGCTGACAAACTGACTGCACACAGCTTCCAAGCAATGATCGAGCCGTGGGCAGCCTTGATTTTTAACAAGACATCCCTAATGGTGTATTCCAAACCTAAAGAACAGCTCCTGGGGCCAAACCACCAAACCAGGCCTGCTTAAATATCCCACAGCTTGTGAAACCTTGCAGAGGAGCGCTCTGAGCTGCTGCTGAGCAAGGGATGATTCAGCCTTTGCCACATCCTTCCCTGCACGGCTTTCAAGTGCCAGCCGAGCACGGCGTTTTTCCTGCTGCTGGGTGATTTCAGATCCTTGACCTGGTAATGGTATCACATCTGCAAACTATTATCAGAGGGGGAGAAAGGCTCTCCATCCTCGCTTCCCTGCTCGAAGCCAGCGCAGGCACCGTGTTGTGTCTGTGAGAGCTGAAAGCAGCCGGGCTGGAACTCAAACAAATCAGATCTAATCACCCTTATCAGAAGGGTGATAAAATCAGCAAAGCTGAGAGGCCACAAAAACACGAGGCAAAGAGGGATTTCTTGATGGGCATGGAAAGCCAACACCTCTGAAGAGCCGTTTTCCCCACAGAGACATCGGATCACAGTGGGGCACTGCTGAAGAGAAGTGTCTGTGCAGGTTCTCTGCCATCTTTTGCAGACCTAAAAAATGTTATTTCCCAGACTCTGCTGCTGAGAGGGGCTCTGAGACACAGAGGGCTGTATTCCACAATCCCCCACAGCTCCTAAATTTTGGGCAAAGCAGTCACAATCACTGCAGATGGACTGACAGCATGCCAGCCAGATGCTCAAGAGGTGCAGCGATGGTCCAAACAAAACTCAGGGACAGATCCAGGTGCTGTGGAGGTGAGCACAAGTGCTACTTTGTTAGCGCAGCTCCCCAGCCCAGAGCTGGACTCTGGCACAGGCACAGAGCTGAAGATGAGAGTTTCCTGAGTCTCAGACCCCCTTTTAGAGGACAGCACAGACCTGGATGCTCAGCAAAGCACAGTGGGGCTCTAAGGGTCAATCCTCTATCTGCACATAGCAATATCCCACAGCTGGTTCTCTTTGCCTGGTCAGCGAGCCATTGCCAGCTCCTGATCCCAAATTCACCATCTCAGTGGCCCTGTACCACAACAGGAACAGTCCCTGGCAGTTTTCCTGCCTTGGGCTGCCTGGGCTTTGGGAACCGGGGTTGTGACGAGATTTTTCTGGTTAAACTCAGAGCCAGAGGAACCACCTGGAGCCCTTGGCCAGCTACAGGAGAGCCTCTGCCTTGCTCTGACTCACCTTCCCGTGGCAGAGGAGCCTGAGAAGTGTCCAGGAGAAGAGCATTTCGCAGGGTGAGGCGTGCATGGGCGTGCAGACAGACAGGGAACTTCCTGACACACACAGCCCTGACCCTGCTCCAGCCAGCATGATGCAAAACAAAGCTCCACTTACCCACTAGCAGGGAATGTCACACAGGGATGGAAAAATAAGGGTTGGAAGAGACCTCAGAAGGTCACCTAGTCCAGCTCTCTGCCCCGTTGGAAGAGTCAGCACTGTATTATCCCTGTCAGGCACACATCTAACCTATTCTGAAAGGCCTCCAGTAATAAAAGCAACATATTCCAGGCTTTTGCTATTTATATCCTGATTTCGAGCACTGCTTGGAGAATGGAGGGCACAGAGGGGAATTGCTGCATAATAGCTGGGAATAGCTGCATAATAGCTGAACACTGCATTACTGAAATGTTGCAGGACCCCGAGGGAAGCTGCTGAATAGGTAAGTACACCTCAGTGCAAAATGTAAGGGCAGGGCCACCAGCAAGGTGACCAGGGCACCTCGGAGTGCTCCAGTCGGCCTGGCCAGGCCACCTGGCAGGGCTGTGACATCTGGCAGAGCTGCCCAGGGTGGTTGTGGAGTCTCATTCTCTGGAGACATTCCAAACACGCGTGGATGCGTTCCTGTGTCACCTGCTCCAGGTGACCCAGGGGGTTGGACTGGAGGATCTCCAGAGGTCCCTCCCAACCCCATTTATCCTGACCCTCCTTCACTGTGCAAGGTGATCTCAGAGCTGCCTGGGTCCTGCCACCATTGCCTCGCACAGAAGCTGTCCTGACATCCTTCCCAGGGATTAAAAAAGCAGGCAAATAAAAAAATGAAGTCGTGTTCTCAGCTGCGTGGGAGAGGGGGCTCTCTGCAAGATGGGGGTCTGGGCATATTGACACAAACACGCAGACTTTTGAAAAGAACACTGGAAATGCTTAGCACAAAATCCCATTAGCAAATAACGGGATTTCTGGGAGCACCATCTGTGCACCACATTGAACACCCGCCCCAGAGCACGGAGACCGAGGCACGTTGCACATGGAAAGCCAGACAAAAGAATATACAATAATACACAAAGGCAGGGAGAGCACATGTAGCATGGGGAAAAAGCCACGAAGAGACTTTTTCCTCCCCATCCTCACAATACCCGAGATCCCATTCCCTTCACAGCCTTCCCACCGTGGCTCCTGAGGCACCTCACGTCCCTCTGTGCCCACTGTGAGGCCCCGCGATGCTGCCACAGAAGGGGAGAAAGAGCTTTGACGTGAATGAGAATCAGCTGACAAACCAAAGCTGTTGAGTGCAAGGTGACACAGAGGTTTAGCCTTGATGATTTTTTTTTCCCCCTCTGGTGTTTTCCAGGGAGGTCTCCCAAATTTCTAAGGCAAGAGATTACCTGGAAAAGGCTCCGTCTCGTTCGTGAGCTTCATCAGCTCCACCGCAGCACAAAATACAGAAGTAGCCACGCTGGGGTAACTCTGAAACAAAGCAAGAGAGGATTTGGTGTGAGTGGGTTTTCGAGAGCAAAACAAACCCAACTTCCCAAGTTGGCAACTTGAAGGAGCCCTCTCCAATGACACTCGAGCACCTCTTCTCCTCCGCGCTTCCGAACGTCTCCGTCTTTGTCCGCTCTCCCAAGGGCTCTTCAACAGCCTCCTCCAAAACAGCTATTACAGCAATTACTGCAATTAATTGATTTGCATATCCCCAAAGCCCCATCATTAGTGCAACACAGCCAAGCGTGTTAGTGTTTAATAATATCAATCAACAATTATTCATAACATCCCGCCCCGGCAGACCTAAATATAGAGACGAGCATTCATGCGAAAACAAAAAGGAGGGGGAAAAAAAAAAAAACCTCAGCAGCTAAACAAAAGAATTAATTTAGAGCAGAATTAGGATCATAGAAACAAGACAGACAAGAGACAAGGTCAGATGTCTCGCTCCCAGCTGATGTGAGACTCTCCCAACCTGCCTGCTCTCAGTTTCTGAGCGAGCTGCAAGTAAATAAAGTGATTTTCTCCTTGTAGTGAACAGCCAGAGAGCTGCAGTGAGCACAAACAGTGGGGTAGAGGCAACGAGAGGTGACTGCCACAGTCTGCTGGCCCTGCTTCAGAGCAGCACTTCAGCTGAAGCTCAAGAGGGTCCCCATTCAGGACAACACTTGAGCACATGCTAAAATTTAAGTACGTGCTTAAATCCTGCTCCTCCCCGGGCCAGGCACGAGAGAAAGGGAAAGGCTACAATCCAGTTTTCCAGGCTTTTTCAGCAATGCAGGCTGCATCTCTTAGGGACTGTATGCTCTTTGCCAGCCTCTGGATTTGGAGCCACATGGGAATGCGAGGCCAGTGTGAGACCAACACCACCAGGATATCAGAGAGCTGACACATCTTCACCATCCAGGGTGTTTTCCAGGGCTTGGATGTGCCCAGATCCCCCGGCCACCCTCTGATCCCACATGTGCTGCTTTGTCAGTCACTTCAGGGAGGGTTTCCACCACCTCCAGCAGCAGGAGGAGGTTTTTGTGAGAGCCCAGGCTCAGATTACCTTAATGTAATTAACAGGTATGTTGATTAAGCAAGGAGAACAGATATTGCTCTGAAACAGCACCAAGAAAATTCAGGCATTCAGCTCCTCCAGGGGTGTAAATTGATGGAGTACAGCAGGCACCAAAAGCAATGAGTTTTTTACACTGCTGGAGGAGCTGGCAAGACCGTGGGGGTACAAAGCCACAGCCTTGCTGCACGTCCCAGCTTTTCACCAAGCTGATGGAGTCCTGCTCTGGCAATATCCTATTTATTGAAGGAATTAGGCCAGGAGGGGCTCAGGAGGTGCTTCCCACTCTCATGGAGGCAGCCAGAGCTGGGCAGGAATGTCCTTAACCTTCATCACTCACGACATCCCAACCATCCAGCAGCATCAAAGCCATCTTAATCTTCCTTCATCCTCACCCTGTGCATCCCAAGGTCCCTCAGACAGCTCTGCCAGCACAGTTCCGGGATGGCAAATGGTTCAGATATTGCAGAGGGTGGCAGGAAAGATGGACCTAGCCATGAGGAGAAATGTGGGAGCAGGGAAGGAGCAACTCTACCCTTGCTTCCCACCCTTTGGCACTGAGACAAGCTCTCCAGCACATTTCTCCCTCTGCTTTGGCTCTGCCAATCCCACAGTCAGATCCCAACACTGTAAATCACATCAGCCTGAGCAGAGGACACCCAACTTCCCAGCTCTGGGCCCAGGGCTCCTGCTAAAACTACTGACTGCAGACTAAACAAAGCTTTTTTTTACCCTGCCCACAGTCTGGACTCCTAACTGGAGACTCATCCAGCATGAAATCTATTCCTATTCCTTCCCTACCCCTCCCTGCCTCCATCGGTGCTGATGCTGTGCCTCGATGGTTGGAAGGAATAAAAAACAATGTCTCGTTGGCAGCACTCTAAATAGAAAAAGAAATCAGATTTTAGAGCCCCCTTGCCTTTTGTTGGCCTTCCAACTTCCCCCAGCGCCTGTAGCCACACACAACGAGCCGGGAGGTGTGCCCAAAGCAGGAGCAGGAAGCAAAGCAAACTACAATTGCAGTAAACCACTTCAAAAAGGCTTCGGTTTCGCTCAGAATTGCTTGAAAGGAAACTCGACGCCTCATCCTTCATCTTTCACACGTTTTAAAAGAAACGTTAGTCTGATTGTCTGGGTTTTTCTTGGGGAAAAAAGGGTTTCTGGAAGTCAGAGTTTAAAAGCAAAACGTAAATAGGAAAATGCTTCCTTAAACCCATATTCGGGTTGTTTGTGAAAATCCTCAGCAGCTTTCACTGCCTTCCAACAGCGACTGAGAGATTTTAGGGGAAAAGTAAGACTTAGAGGCCTCACTGCTATTTTTCCCAGAAAAACGTGGAAGGGGAAATCCAAAACAACTAAGAGCACAACGCTGAGGACCTTAGAGAGAAGTTTGCCTGGGGCAAACATCTCCTCACTGCTGTAATTACCGTGAAAGGTCATCAAGGACACCTCGCTGTGCATGCTAGAAAAATTCATGCGAGCATTTTTCGTGTGGTTTCCAGCAGAGTGCTGACATTGAGCCACACGAGATGACATCAGCAAGCAGGCATCCCCCTCGCAAAGAGCATGGCTGAGGACATGAAGCACCTTCCAACTCCTTGCTCTCTTGCTTTTAAACACAGCCATTAACAAGTCCAAAGCCACCAAAAACACCAAAAAAAACCGGGGGTAAAAAGCAAAGGCTGCACACGCATTGACAGCAGGGAGGACAAAAGAGCTCAGTCTGCGAATATAATTGGATTTAAGAGCCAAATTTCTCTCGGGAGCTGGCTGCTGGGAGCTTCTCCTGTGTCCCATGATCCAGCAGGAGCTGGCTCGTGCCCACACAGTGCCTATGGGGTGGCAGCCAGATCCTGGCACACGGCAGCTCCGTGGCCCTGTGATGCTCTCCCCTCGCACACCGACATCCCCTCTGCAGCTTTGGGGGGCCTTAATGAGAGGCAGATGCAGAGGGAGGTCTGCAGGAATGTTTATCCCAAGGTGCTTCCCTCCCCGGGTCGCCATCGATGAGGGAGAGCCAGAGGATGGGCTGCTGAGGAGAGGGGTCCCTCCATGGCTTCATCCCACAGCTGGAGCGGTGTCCCCTCTCCTGGGACACCCCAGGGACACTCCGAGCAAGGAATCCTTCAAACCCTGCCCTCCTGTCTGCACAACATCTGGGGCTGGCCACATCTGGCCGCGGCACACGCGGGCCTGGCCACCTGGTTTCACCTGTCTCAGGCAGAATGGTTATTTTGGGGCTGGACTGCTTCCTTCAGAGCCCCACATCTCGTTTTCAGAGGCGGGAGGGGGAGGAAGCCTTTGACCCGTTGCGGGCCTTTGTGAGGACTCACTGTTGGCATCTGCCTCTCTTGGCAGGATGAGTCTCCAGTCATTTAGGCTGGAAGGGATCCTCACGGGCCCATCTGCTCCAAATCCCTGCTCCAAGCAGCAGGAAACAAACCCAGCACGTCCCCTCTGTTCGTGCAGCCAAAGGCACAGGTGGGGGACACGCGAGGAACAGGGAAGGATGCAAGAGACAACCTCAACACAAGAAAAATCCCTCCTGCCCAGAGCACTGTGCAGAACAAATCTCCTGGGTGAGGAGAGGCTGCTAAAACACAAATAGTCCTGCCCGAACAGCTCAACTCTAACCTCTCGCTCCAGACACAGAGCTCTCCCCAAAAAGCAGGTTTGAGCCCTCAAGTCCCATCCAAAGAAGCACTCAGGCAAAGAGCTGAGCTTTATCTGCAAAACCAAGTGTCCTCAGTGCTTTTTTTTCCTCTAAACTTTACCCCCTTCCTCCCAGACCTGCTGGCATTGTTCTGCACCTCACAAAGCAGACCTGTCCCTGCAAGGGCCCACCTGCTTCATTTATCCCACACAACCAACCTGGGAAGGGCTGGAACTACTGCCTCAAAGGTGTCCCACCACCACACACCGGTGTCAAAGAAAGAAAATGCTGCAAAGCCACTGTTTAACTGAGCAAATTCACCTGTTTCATACTTTGTGATGTAGGAAGCAGAAAAAGCCCTTCTCCCAATTCAGACCAAACCTTTCCCTGTGCTCATTCCCAGTTATGAGCTGTTCCTTCTCTGGCCTTTTTATTTCATTCCATCACACCAAAAGCAGAGCCAGGCCTGGAAATTAAATTGCACCCACCAGTTTCATTCATAAATTTGGCTGCACAACCAGAGAGTGTGCTATTGTTGTTATTTCTCACAATTTACCACCTCCAAGCCAAGGAGTATTGTTTTTATTGCTATTGTGAGAACAAGAGCAGGGGGAAAAAAATAATCTTACGCTTCCCTTCCCCTCCCAATCAAATATAATAGAGGAAAAAAAAACCTCAACAGGGCGGATGTTGGATCCTCAAGGATTTTTTTTTTTTTTGGAGCTATCTACAGGAGCTCAGCCTGGTGCTGCAGGTTTCTGAGTCTGAATTTTTATCAATGGGCTGCACTGGGTCCATTTGAAAGGCCAGCAGGTGTTCGAACAATGAAGCAGGGCTGCCTCTACATCTGGGCCACAAAAGTCATCGCTGTGTTTACAAGAAACAGGATAAGCAAGAAAACATCCTGCCACAGGCACCTAAAAAGCTGCAGCCCCTTGTTACTCACTTTTTTTTTTTTTTTCTCACACTGGGCTGTTTATTTATAGCCCAAGAAGTTGAACCGGGAGGAGGAAAAAAGAAGTGAGAGGTTTCTCACTCATTTCCACGCAGGAGTGACGCACGTGCAACGTGGCAGGCGCTGGGCCTCTATTGTCCCTTCAGCTCTGGGCAGGATCTCATTAACCCCTCGGCTCTGGCTGCAATTAATTAACAATCAAGGCACAACCTGCTGGGTTTGCTTCATCGGTGCAGCCCTGTCAGTTAAACCTGACTCATCCTGGGACACCCCAGAGGGAAACTGAGTCACCACATGCTGGAAACAACGTCTCCGGAGCCTAAACTCACAGAGATTATGGGGGGGATTGGGGAACTTCCTCATCTTCAGCACTTTAGGTTGGATCCTGAGGGCCAGCAGAGCAAGAGGCTCTTCCAGAGCTTAGAGAAGACACAGAGGGGCCCCTCTGAAGGAGCTTCTTCCCTTGCACAGTGCCTCAAACACATCTGCAGAAACCAAAGGTTGCCACCAAATTTCAGCTGCTGATGGCTTGTGGCCCCCTACAGCATCACTGTATTTTGGGGGTTCTCTCTCATGACATTTTGCTCTGCTTGCTTTCAACTTTTAAGTTTTCAACAAAGCAGGACACATCCAATTTAGTAACAAGATTATTTTTTTTAAATCAAATTCATTCAAATTCACTGAAGATGTACCACAATGAAACCTCTAAAATGTTTCTCACCATCCTTAAGAGCAACTCGGGAAGCTCCAAGGTATCTCTGCCTTCCAGACTAACACTTTGTGACTCAATTCATCCTTATGTCCAGCGAAATTAAGTATTCCCTCACCTCGTGTCCTCCCTTCCCTGCTTTAATAGTTTTACTTCTGGAAGCCTTCAGAACACACCAGTTAGAGCCCCCCTCAGAAAGCTAGGGAAGTGAGAGCTGAGCTGCTCAGCCTCTCATGGAGTTTGACTTCCTTGCTTTTGAGCTGAGTCAAAGAGGATTAACTCAACAGGTGTTTCACTGGGGAGTGGGAGGGAAAACAGAACAAAACACAATGAAACAACTGCCTACGTGCACGAATAGCAGATGAATTCCTCCTCCTTTTCTGGGGAATGAACTGCTAAAGCAGATGGCAAACATCCCCTTCTCCTCTGGCCCTGAGTCACTCTCAGTTCTGGCTTTAAACACGTCAAGTCCCAGAGCTCAAATGCTTCCCTTCAGTCAGGTCTGGAAAGGGATCTTCCTCATGCAAACTTGACCTTTGAAGGGTTGAGCTGCTTCCACTGCCCCTGACTTGTGGTCTTCTGCACCCTGGTCATGCTCAGAGACACCAGCTGGAGTGCAAAGGACTTTCCAGCAGCCTCTGTGCCTTGTGCATTGAGTAGGATGGCTGAAGCCTGGACTGCTGCCCTGTAAATTCATGGTAACACCTCACAGCTCTTTTTTCACGAGCAGAAAGACCATCAGACAGCACAGGAATAAACAGAGACCAGCACCTTCCTCCCCTTTGGGTCATGGAAGGCAAGTTATGAGTCACTGTTCTGATTTCTCACCAACCCAGGGCTCTCCAGCTGGTCCCACCAAACCTCCTGTTGGCCACAGCATGAGACACAGGGGCTTGGGTCAGCTAAAATCCCACTGCAGCTGGAGGGAGCAGACAGCAGCTGAGGCTGGGTAGTGTTTGCGTGAGAATTTCTTGAAGCTTTCAGTGATTAATATGCACACATAGCCAGTGTTAACAGCCAAACTTTGTCATTTTTCATCAAAATCATGAGAAAAGCACATAAAACATTTCAGATTGCTGATGGTGAGCCTGTAAAGTGAGGAAGTGGTCAGAGGATCTGTGTATCTTAGCTGAACTGAAAAGGCTCTGTCTAGAATTGCCATTCCACAGGCCATGCTGAATATATCTTCACAAGAAATGCTACTTATTTCCAATATTTGGGTTGCAGGATGATATAGAAGCGAACTTTGCCCCTATAAGTGACTAAAGCTTGACAGAGGGTTTGTGTGAATTTATTAAAAACTCCCGAGCTGAAGCCAAACGTTCAAGCCAACCAAAGTCTGCTTACAAATTACTTGGATAATTGCCAGAAGCCCGAGTCTGATCCCTTTTTCTGCTTCTTTCTCACCCAAAAAACATCTGGTGCATGTTGCCAGTCTGTATTGACTGCTCTCTTGGTGCTGCAGGCATCTTTAGGAACAGCATCCTATATAATTAAATAGCTGAGCGCTGACGAACTGTTGTCACTACAGAATAAAACCAATACCCTCCCTGTTGTGCCATAATGATGCAGAGCTGGCACTGCTCGAACCAGCTTCTTTAGAAAGCCTTAATTTTATCAAACAACACTCTTTCAGGAGAGATGATTTGGGGTTTTGCTTTTTAACAAAGAGAGAAGTGGAGTGCGGCACACGGCACTTAATATCTGGCTGAGATTTAAAACGCATGCTCCTTATGAAGTGTGACATTTCATCCCTGAAGCCACAGGAACATTTCCCACATTTAAGTGATAGAGGGAAAATTCTTCAAATTAGATTTGAACTTTATACCTTCTAATTCTGCTGCAATCCTCCTCCTCCATGTACCACGCTCGGGCCTGATGAACACGCTGTGATATCAAAGTCTAGCAGACCTGAGTGCTGACAAATCCCCGTCACTTAGGCTGGAAGGAAGCAGCAAACCTCCTGGAGATCCAGGAGTCAGTGCTAACTGGAAAAAAACAGCCCAGCCACTGGCCACAAGGCTAAATGAAGTGGTCAGCGCAGCCCTCCTGGGTGTCACCGTGAGCTGGAAGCCAGCACTGAGGCCACATGGCTGCCCCGAGTCCCCAGGGTTTGCAAAGAGCCACCCAGAGCTCCTTTACACACTTGTATCCAAAGGAAAAGCAAACACCCCTCTGCAAGGAAGCCGTGGTCAGAGGGAGGGAGGGAGCACCTCTCCTACAAAGATGGGCTGCGAGAGCTGGGGGTGTTCACCTGGAGAAGAGAAAGTTCCAGGGAGACCTCAGAGCCCTAAAGGGGCTCCAAGAGATCTAGAGAGGGACTTTGGACAACGGCCTGGGGTGCCAGGACAAGGGGGAATGGTTTTAAACTGAAAGAGGGCAGGATTGGATGGGATATTGGGAAGGAATTGTTCCCTGGGAGGGTGGGGAGGCCCTGGCACAGGGTGCCCAGAGAAGCTGTGGCTGCCCCTGGATCCCTGGCAGTGCCCAAGGCCAGGCTGGATGGGGCTTGGAGCAAGCTGGGATGGTGGAAGGTGTCCCTGACATGGCAGGGGTGGGATGGGATGATCCTTAAGCTCCCTTCCACCCAAACCAGTCTGGGATTCTGTGAAGCCCTGAGCAACAACTCCCCAGGCTTGCCCACCACAAGGTCCTTCTTCTCACTCTCCAGACTCAGAGATTTGCTGTGCAACTCAGTGTCAACCAGGTCCCCATCTGGGGACAGCTGTCCTGCTGGAAGTGCTGCCACAGCCACGGGCCCTTGTGGGAGAGCTCCTCTGTTGAGCCCTTCAGGATGAGAGGGACCCACAAGGATCACCAGGCCCAGCTCCTGGCCCTGCACAGGACACCCCAACAATCCCACCCTGTGCCCCAGAGCCCCTTCAGAGGAAGCTGCAGACCCCGGTGAGGTCTGGCCTCAGTCTCCTCCAGGCTGAACAAGCCAAGTGCCCTCAGCTGCTCCTTGTACAGCCCCTTCACCATCTTCTGTCCCTCCTTTGGAGGTTCTCTCGCACCTTTAGATCTTTCTTATCTAAAACTGCCCCAGCACTTGAGGTGAGGCCAGCCCAGTCCAGTGGGACAATCCCCTCCCTGTCCTGGCTGGCCATGCTTGCCGTGATCCCCCAGAACAGGGGTGGCCCTCCTGGCTCCAGGGCACTGCTGGCTCAGATCCCACTGGCCACTGACCAGGATCTCCACANCAAGTGCCCTCAGCTGCTCCTTGTACAGCCCCTTCACCATCTTCTGTCCCTCCTTTGGAGGTTCTCTAGCACCTTTAGATCTTTCTTATCTAAAACTGCCCCAGCACTTGAGGTGAGGCCAGCCCAGTCCAGTGGGACAATCCCCTCCCTGTCCTGGCTGGCCATGCTGGCCGTGATCCCCCAGAACAGGGATGTCCCTCCTGGCTCCAGGGCACTGCTGGCTCAGATCCCACTGGCCACTGACCAGGATCTCCACATCCCTGCTGCTCTCCAGCCTCTCATTCCCCAGTGTGTCTGTGCATCCAAGGCTGCAGAATGCAGCACCTGTGATTGCCCAGCCTCACAGAGCACATCCCACCCTACATCCCAGGCTCCCACACCTGTCCCTGTGGCCACACAGCAAACACAATCCCTGACTCCCAAGAGGTGGCCCAAAGTCTCAGCTCACCATGGATGGAGGAGGAAGCCCTGACCCACAGCCTCTCCCTCTGCATCTCTCTGGGCCAGCAACACTCACGAACAAACCCACTCCACCTTCCACCCTGTGCCTCGAGGGACAGCCCAGACCTCTGGAAGTGCTTTGAAATACAAGTTGCAAAGGCAGAACCTCATTCCCATTACGTTGCTTGCCTTCCTTGAGCCCTGCTCATTAACAGACAGGTGCACTAAGCTCCTTGCCAGGGACCCACAGTGAGAGGAACAAGACCCTCCACTTTTACATTTTACCCCCTTTGTAAGCTCACCAGTCACCTCTTAAGCTCATAATAAAAGACTTTTTTTTGAAAAATGATGGCACCTAGTTTCCAAGGCAGCAGGACTTTTAAGCCCGTGTTTGCAAGAGCCTAAGGAATTAGAGATGCCAAAAGGCACAGGCTGTACAAAACCCGTCCCCTGTTCCTGCTGGATGGATCAAATGACACAGTGGGAGTTTTTCATGCAACATGAGCTGAACGAGGAAGTGGCCGGCGATGCTGTACAAAAAATGTACAATGAGTGGGATAACAACTACAAATCCCTTTAATCTCTGGTCTTACCTCGACATCTCAGACTGTTTGGTGCCTGCAGGGATTATCGGAGACGTGGGATTCCAGAATGGAAAGAGTGAGATGCTTCATGGTGTTCACTGACCGTCAGTGGTCCTCTGGACCTCAGCTGCAATTCAGGCTGCAGTGACCACACAATCCCAGAATCATTTTGGTTGGAAAAGACCTCCAAGATC
The DNA here is from genome assembly GCA_013397115.1 of Edolisoma coerulescens. Classification (NCBI taxonomy): domain Eukaryota; kingdom Metazoa; phylum Chordata; class Aves; order Passeriformes; family Campephagidae; genus Edolisoma; species Edolisoma coerulescens. Next base: position 511,902 of record VWZW01003650.1, on the reverse strand, counting down.
ATCAAACGCAACCTGTGACCAATCCCCACCTTGTCACCCAGCCCAGAGCACTGAGTGCCACGTCCAGGAGATCCCTGGACACCTCCAGGCATGGGGACTCCCCCACTCCCTGGGCAGCCCCTTCCAATGCCTGACCACCCTTTCCATGAAGAAATTCCTGCTGATGTCCAACCTGACCCTCCCCTGGCACAGCTTGAGCCTGTTTTCTTTCATCCTGTCCCTGTTCCCTGGGAGCAGAGCCCAAACCCCCCCGGCTGCCCCCTCCTGTCAGGGAGTTGTGCAGGGCCAGAAGGTCCCCCCTGAGCCTCCTTTGCTCCAGGCTGAGCTTTGAGGACAGCACAGCCCAGGCAGGTCTGTGTCCTCTCACTTCCAATTACTGAAAAGCTCAAGGATTCAGCTGGAAACCTACAGCAAAGCAGAACATCTCCCGCTCCCCACGTTTATAAATGTCTATTTTCTTAGGCTAAACCAATTACTTATTCTCAGTCATACACAGCTCCCTTTTCAGCTCAAAACCAGGCTCCTTTCCCATGAAAAAAAAAAAAAATCAACTCTACTCATTTCATAATTAATTTTACTGCATGACTTTTCCCAGCAACACAACTCATTTTTTTTCCCCAAGTTCTCTACAAACTGATGAAAATGAAAATCCCCTCGGCCTCCCCGCACGCTCTCATGTACATCACTTCTTTGTAGCTTAATTTCCCATTTTTAAAAGGAAGACATTTGCCTTCCTCCAGCTTTTTCTGGAGTGGGAGGGTGGAGAAGGCAGGTGGGGAAGTGAGCAACGAGCATTATTTCATCGTTAATACAGCTTCCAGCACAATAGAGACAATCTTGTGCACTGTGACACCGAGGTGCTAACAGAGGGCAATGAATTCAGATTAAAAACTAACATCCACATCCTATCAAGCCATCTTGGTGCTCTCATTTCAACTGCTTCGGAAATCTTCCTACTTTTTTTATTGCAAACACATGCAATGGGTCAATCAGTCCTTAAAACCACACACGCTGATGGAGACAGCACTGCTGGGACTCTGCAGGTAAAACTTCTGGCTGAAAGAAACACAGTTTGGCATAAAAAGCCGCGTACAAATGCCAGCATTAATGGAAATAAAAATGCAAGGTTCCTATCCGGGCAGCAAAGGCTGGAATGAGTTATTAAAAAATAACAAAACACACGGTACTTACTGCTTTTGAGGCCCTCCTGACCTGCAGATGGATGAGGATCAGGCACTGGAAGGAAGCAGACAAATTTCTCATGTTAAATTTCAGCATCAAGAACCACTTTGATATTAACACAGTAAATTACAAGCGGATTTCACAGCATTTTCCAACCTCAGCACGAAGAAAATGCAACAAGTTCTCCTAAAAAACCCCCACTGATCCAACACACTTAAAGAAAAGATGTGATGGGCAGAGTCATCACATGGCTTGAAAAATAATATCCTTAGATGCTTTTATTATGGTCTTCAAGATCCATGTTTTCAGGCTTTTCCTCCAAAACCAGTGGGGGGGCTAGGAATTTTATTCCAAAAACTTGATAGCCAAGAGTCTCACCTAATTATGTGAGCTGGAACTTCAAGGGGAAAAAAAAATGGAAAAATAAAAGGAATGCAGACACACAGAGATATGTGGCAAAAAAAATATGATCACTGGCAAAACACTCATTGTCCCAAACTTCTTGCTTTTTTCCTTCTCACTGGCTCTGTGGAGGAGTGCATTTCCCCCAAAAAACCTCTGCTGTAATCCTGCCCTCTAAGCTGTTTTTTAAGTGGTAAGCGAATGGAAGAACACTAGAAAGTTACCTCAAAAGGTGCCTGGGGAAAGAAATAGGGAAAAGAAAGGGGAAAAGAA
>VWZW01003650.1:402863-508900 GCA_013397115.1 Edolisoma coerulescens | reverse complement strand
CCCCCCGCGAGAGGGGAAAAGCCAGCCCGGGGGGGGGGGGGCGGGTTCACCCTCACAAAGCGACTGCGTCGTCTGAGGAAAAGCAGGCAAATATTGATATTATCCACGCAGAAGGTTCCTCTCTTACAGCCCACAATTGGCACGTCACGTCTTGTTTCCCCCCAGTAATTTCAGCACAGCGCAGAGCTTTACAAGTTGGTCTGCAATAACCAGACAGCGATGACGGCATTGGATCAAAGTGCCTGCAGGGAGCTGTGCTCATTCCCCCAGAAACATCACTCCAAGCCCACATATTAAGCAAGTATTATTATTGCTGTGCTGCAGCGTTTGGAGCTGAACAGTGAGCATCTTGCATGATATTGTCCCTCAGTGCTTCCAGCTCCTGCAGCACAGCCCAGTTTGGGGAGGCTCTTTTTCCCAGTTCTGAGCTGGATATGGTTTGTTCAAGTTCAAAAAAAAATACTGCATTAAAGGGAAAAAATTAAATACCTCAGGGGTATTTGCTGCCTCCTTCTGCTCCTCTTCTTCACACTCAAACCTGACCATATCCAAACTGCTGTCCCACCAGGTTGTGAGCAAAGCACCTCCTGGTTCCTTTCCCATGGTCTCCTCTGGCATCAGTGGTACCAACCTCAAAGCCCCCTGTTTCTTTTGCTCAATATCCTCTTTCCAAACTCCCAGCTTTTTTTCCAGGTAAACCCCCCTCAGATTCTAAAACATCCTTCCAAATTCAGAACCAGAGCAGCTCTCCTTGTCACCAACAGCTTGGGTTTCACAGAACTTTTAAGGTTGGACAAGACCTGCAAGATTTCCAAGTCTGACCTTCAACCAAACACCACCAAAACATACCATTAAGTGTCACATCTTCTTCCAGGGATGGTGACTCCACCATTTCCCTGGGCAGCCTGTTCCAATGCTTAACCACTCTTTCAGTCAAGAAATTTTTCCTAATATCCAATCTAAACCTTCCCTGGCTTAACTTGAGAGCATTTTCCTCTTATCCTAGTACTTGGTGCCTGGGAAAAGAGGCTGAGCCCCCAGCTCACCACATTCTCCTTTCAGGCAGCTGCAGAGAGCAATAAGGTTTCCCCTGAGATTGTTTTCTCCAGCCTTCTTTTCTCCTCTCCTGCCTCCACACATTGGCAGCCCCAGCCAGATCCCACTGAAAACTCCAGCCAGGCAGCTCCTTGGTTCAGGAGAGAAAGGTGGGGTGAGAGGAATAAAGAACAACATTCCCAAGGGCAGGGCAGAGACTGTCTGGGGCTGTGTCCCAGGACTCCAGCAGGCATAAACTTGAGGAAAGCCTGGTTAGATCCCTGGTGGATCCTGTAAATCGTGCCTAACACTCATGGAATCAATTAAGGGAAGATCACAGTGTAGTGGGGAGTTATCTGAATTGTGCTCTTTAAAAGAAAAAAAAAAAAAAGGAGATAAGAGAAAAAAAACCCACAAAAGTAGTGTTTGACCTCTTCCTCAGAGTTATCTCGGAATCTGTCATTCCTACCCAGCCTCTGAATCATGGCTGCTGTTATTTGAGCCACATTAACACCAAAGGAATTAAGCTGAGCAGAGCTGGAAAAATACTTGTGCTTCAATAGGTTTTAATTTTAATCGAGATGGGGCTTTTTAGCATTTCCTGTGGCACTGCCAGCACTGAGCAGCAAATCCGTATAAACATGATCATATGTCCATGCCACATGACAAAAGCACATATCCAGTCCTGTTTCTGAGCAAGGTGCTGGTGAGGGACTCCAGTTTGGTGTTGAAGCTCCTTGGCTCAGGTTGCTGCAATGACATTGTAGCTGTGCACAGCACAGGATTTATGGCTGGGCTAATCCAGCCCTTCCTAAACACAAGTCAGAGCTGGATCTCAAATAAGGTACCGAGGCTACTGTTAATGTGGTTGGTTGCAGGGAGGTTGTGCTGGCTGTGTACCATAAATCAGAGTTGTTTAGGTTGGAAAAGCCCTCTAAGATCATCAGGTCCAAGCTTTAACCCAGCACTGCCAAGGCCACCACTAACCCATGTCCCCAAGTGTCACATCCTCATGGATTTTAAATCTGTCCAGGGATGGGGACTCCACCACTGCCCTGGGCAGCTGTGCCAGGGCTGGACAGCCCTTTCCATGAAGAAATTTGTGCTGATACCCAGTCTATCCTATATCCTCCCAGTCATTAAAGGGGGCTTACAAGAAGGCTGGAGAGGGACTTTTCCCACAGGTATGAAGTGATAGGACAAGGGGGAATGGTCTTAAGCAGGAGGGCGGGTAAAGATTGGATATTAAGGAGAAATTCTTCCCTGTGAGGGTGGGGAGGCCCTGGCACAGGGTGCCCAGAGAAGCTGTGGCTGCCCCTGGATCCCTGGAAGTGTCCAAGGCCAGGCTGGACAGGGCTTGGAGCAACCTGGGCTAGTGGAAGGTGTCCCTGCCCATGGCAGGGGGTGGGACAAGATGAGCTTCCTGATCCCTTCCAACCCAAACCATTCCATGATTCCATAAACCTTCCCTGGTGCAACTTGACGCCGTTCCCAGCGTATTTTAAATGCCACGTGACAAAAATGTCCTACAACAACCTGCCTTACCTGAAGGCAGTGAAGCAAAGAGCCAATGATGAAAGGGGGTTATGAGAAAGAACTTTGGTTCTTCAGAAACAGAGATGCTACACAGCTTTCCTTGAGCTTGAGGTAAACCTGGAGTTCTGAGGCACATTCACCATCCTCAAGGCCCTGTGATTCTAAGAGGTGTGGGCTAAAGCAGAAAATGGAATTCCAGTGCCTCAGGAAGCTCTGCGTCTGGGCAGAGAGGATGCTCAGAAAGCAGCAATGTTCTCTCAGGGTCAGCAAGTCCAGCAGGCAGCCAAGGGAAAAGTCAGCATGTCCAGACATGCCTGGCATTTTCTAGGGACAGTCCCAGCACTCTGGAGGGAGCAGAGCCATTAAGAGCAGGGTGATTAAAAAGTGCTGGAGTATCTCACTTCCCAAAGCACCCGGGCCCAGCATTTGCATGCAGACGTACCTTCTGTTCCAGACACTGGAGATTCACAGAGATGCTGCTGCATTTATGTTTTCCTGCTGTGTTTCCTCCTCTTTTATGGATTTGTTTACCATCTCCTTGACCCGTGGGATCCTGACCAGTGATTTCTTACCTTGCCCCTGACAGCCCTAGTCCAGACACGTCCAAAGCTTGGCACTGCTACCATTCCTGCCAGGTTTTAATCAGCTACAAGACATTTGCCACTGCCACCAAGGAGCTTTAAACAATCAGAGCGCTTTAAAATTTAATCTCGTGTCACAAATAGAATTTGTATTAATTCACTGCTTAAATATTGATCTAAGACAAGATCCTGAGCATCTCCCCTCCTGCTTCCGACAGAAACAAGCAAAGCAGAGCTCTGTGTTTGATATCACACCCCCGAGGCTCAGCTGAAGAAAATTAAGGTTGCAAAACCCAAATGTGAAAAAATGTCAGTGCAGCTTCTAATCCCCTCTCCTCTCCCCCACGTTAGGATGCAGTTTCTGATGTTGTGATCACATCCTATTTTCTTCCCACGGGGCCCCAGCCTCATTCAGCCATTGGGCCGTTGTTGAATATTTCTTTTTATCCCCTCATTCAGCGTCTGGCCCCAGGCCATATTCTTCAAATTCCACCCAAACGCCACAATTATTAGCTTCCTCCTGGGCATTCCTTGCATGTTCTGTCTCATACATCTCCCAAGCAGTCACAGATTCATCTTTGCCCCTCTTTCCACCCCGGGTGAGCATTAGCACATCATCTTGCTTATGTTAAAGCAGGAAATCAGAGACAGGATCAAATTGATCACAGCAAAAACTCAAAGCTGCAACTCCCTCCTGTGCCTCCCTTCATCCTTAATGAGCAGGTAGGGAAAGATCTTGTGTATTACTCGTTCAGTGTCTCCTCTGGGAAAAAGCATTGTCCGTGGAAATATCCCAGCAGCACTTGTGCTGGAAAACAGGGAAAGAAAAGGCCCCAGTTTTCAAGGAGCTGAGTAGATTGTGTCAGCTTGAAGCTTAAAGTCTCCTGCTCCTGGCAGGGGTAGAGCAACACCCAGACACAGCCCTTTATGGATGGAATTGGAGGCAGCTGGATGGGTAATTGCCCCTTCCTTTTCTGAGGAAGAGAGGGGTAAAAAAAAATAAATGGCACACACAGGGTGGTTAAAGCTGAAATAACCTTTGTTGCCACAAGCAGTAAGGTGTGTTATAGGCAAATGCTGTTGGAAGGAGGAATTCTGCTTGCAGAGGAGGGGAGGCTGCTGTTGAAATAACATAGAATGGTTTGGGGTGGAAAGGTCCTTAAAGCCCATCTCCTTCCACCCCCTGCCATGGGCAGGGACACCTTCCACTGTCCCAGGTTGCTCCAAGCCCCATCCAACCTGGCCTTGGACACTTCCAGGGATCCAGGGGCAGCCACAGCTTCTCTGGGTACCCTGTGCCAGGGCCTCCCCACCCTCATAGAGACAAATTCCTTCCCAATATCCCATCTAGCCCTGCCCTCTGGCAGTGGGAAGCCATTCCCCCTTGTCCTGGCACTCCGAGCCCTTGTAAATCATCTCTCTCCATCTTGCAGGCTGCCTTCGGGCCCTGGAAGGCTGCAGTGAGGTCACCCCAAAGCTTCTCTTCTCCAGGCTGAACATTCCCAATTCTCTCAGCCTTTCCCCATGGGGCTGCTCCATCCCTCTGCTCATCTTGGTGCCTCCCCTGGACTCTCTCCAGCAGCTCCAGCTCCTTCCTGTGCTGGGCCCCAGGGCTGGGGCAGCTCTGCAGGTGGGATCTCACCTGAGCGGGGCAGAGGGGCAGAATTCCCCCTCTCCTGCTGCCCACGCTGTGGGATCAGCCCAGGGCACGATTCTCCTCCTGAGCCCAGAGGGAAGGGCAGTCTCCAGCCCAGGCAGGAGCTGCAGTCTGAGGGACAGGAGAGCAGCCTTGGGAGCATTTGACAGCCCAAAATAGCACCTCACACCCTAATTGTTTTGCCATGTAGGAAAACAGGGGTTTTTGTCAGAAAACTGTAAGAAAACAGTTCTTTTCCTGCCAGCCTTGTGAGTTTGGCTGAAGCAGGTGCTTGAGACCTGCTGAGGTGTGTTGCTGCTGCTGCTCCACGAAGCTGCTTCCTTGCCTTCCCTGCGGTTTCCCATTACGTTTCTGCCACACAAATCTTTTATCCCCCCTTCACTTTCTGTCATAGTACCCAGGACTGAAATTGGAGATGACAGAAGCACAGAGCTGTTCACATTAACAATGCCAGCAGGCTGTGTGTTTTCTTCTCTTGTCACAACCAAAGCCTACTGAGGTTTATCCTTTATTTTCCCCCAAATGCTTCCAGCTCTGTAAAACATCGTGGCTGGAGCAAGCATGCTTAAAAAGTCATCTGGCAGAGTCACATTCACCACCAGCTGAGAAGTTTGGCATAATTGTGAGACTAATCTTATTTTAGGAGCAATGCAGGCTTAAACAGGCTCATGAGCCTGAACTGCTGCAGACTGCAGGCTAAAGGCTTTGAAATCAGGAATTAATTCCGACAACATTTCAGTCAATTTGGCTCATGGAATCAAAGCTGAGTTGGAAGGGACCCACCAGGACCACTGATCTGACTCCTGGCCCTGCACAGGACACCCCAAGAACCCCACCCTGTGCCTGAGAGCATTGTCCAAACACTTCTTGAACTCGGGTTGTGTCGTAAGGCCACACTGATCGCTGATTCTGCCTGCACCTCTCCAACATGAAAAATGTTTGTCTGAAATAAGACAGAAGAGGGGGCTACTCCTGTAATGTAATCACCTTGCAGTACCTGTGAGGAACAGGTAACTGCTGCCCTGAATCAGCCAGCAGTCATCCTAAGCCCGGTGATTTTTACAAAGAAGAAAAAAAAGAAAAGCATCTGCAGCAGCAGCATTAAAAACCCTTTTTCCTCTCAGGGCCTCACTTTCCCCTCCCAACCTTTGTCTCTTGTTTCTTTATTTTCCAGAGGCTGCAGGGCAGGGTTTCCCTCCCCCGTGTTTGCCCAGGGCTGAGCACAATGCCTGACCTGTCAGGCCCTGAGTGTGGCAAGGGGACCCTGAGGAGTGGCCCCTGCCTGCACTTCCTTGTCACCAGCCCCACGTCTCGGTCCCCTCTGCTCCGTGGTGAAGCACTGCCAGGCTCCTTGAGCCCTGCTCCACATGCCCTTGCTCTCACACAAACCCTGTGGCACTTTCTCCAGGCCCCAGCAGAGCCCAGTCTCATTTCTGAGAAAGAAATACAAGGTGGGTGTGCAGTGGCAGCGGAGGTTCCTTCAGCACTGCTTTAACACGCGCGATTTAGCGCTCTTTTAATCATGCAGGAGTTTCCAAATGAGGTGAGGAAAGCTGGAGTCAGAGTCAAATGTTTTCCCTTCCACCTCCTCAACATCCATCAGGATAAACCAGTGAGACCCAGGCAGCACTGCCCTACTGCAGCTTCAGCATGGGAAAGCACGAGATATTCCTGAGGGCAGCCCAGAAAAGCCAGGCATCAAAGAAGCCGGGGTTCAGCCCATACACAAACCCAGAGACAAACTGTGCCATGTCCTGGAATGACAGGGATAATGTTCCCTTTGGCAGTGAGTAAAACACAGAGACGCTCTGGTGGGGGAAAGAAAAGCCACACAAAGGTAACCCCCCTGATGCCAGATTCTTCTCCTGGCTCACGAGTGGCCTGAGGGACAGTTTGCATGCTCAGCACAAACCCTTCCAGGAAGGGCATGCTTAAGCCTTAAAACCAGTCCAGCACCAGTAAGCAGGCTCACCTCAGCTGGACTCAAAACCAGCGAGCTTTTCCAAGTGTCAGGAGAGATGGGTCAAGCAAACATGCAGAGTCAGAGGGCCCTACAATACTAAAACAAGGCATGTACAGTTTGGCAGGAATTTAAACATCTCTTTGTAACTTCAGCAGGAAAAAAAACCCATATTGCTAGGCTTCACTCTAAATACGGAGAGCAGGCTTTATTTTGAGCAATAAAAGTGAGATTTGAACTGGCAATCAGGCTATGGGCAAAAGAAACTTCTTAAGGCCATGTTTCAGACTCTGTTTCTACTTGGGGAAGTGAAGAGAAGGGACATCAGTGAGGAGTTAAAAGCTCTGACCTTCCCTCCAAGCTGTGAGCTGCCAGAAATCACTCTGGGGACTCTGGAGTTCAGTCACTTGATGTGTTTCTTCCTCATCCCATTACAGCATTGCTTATTTTCCCCATAACACCCCTATTTGGGAGTTGCTATGACAATTTGTAGCATGACTTACAGTGCTATATGCACAGAGAGATCAAGGAGCAGCTTCCTTTTCCAGGATTTCATAATCTTAAACCTTGAATAGGAAAGTTAGGCTCAGTCCTGCTGGTTACCTGCATTAATAGGTGAGTTAGAGGCTAATCCAACCTAAATCTGATGTAATATCCCTGGGCACAAACACAGCTCAGTGCAGAACAGAAATGAGCTTACAAGATGGACCAGTAACAGTAAATAAAAACCTGGTGCATTCAAGGCTACATTGTCCTCCCCCTTCAGCGTGTGGAAGCAATTTTGAGGGAGTTCACAACTTAATGCAAAGGGACACTGAGCAAACGGGCAAGAATTCCAATAGGGACTCGGAGATCACTCCTCACAGGCAAGGAGAGGCAGTGCTCTCCTTTGCTTTTAAGGCACAACCTTGAAGTTACTCCTCCTGAACACGTTTGTCTCTAAAGCTGAAGGGCTCCTCCGGTTCACAGCAGCTCTGCCAAGTCCCCCAAAAGGACCTATAAACACCAAGCACATCTCATCCTCCAGACTCGTCCACAAGGGCTCCCATTTGGGCACCAGTAAAACCTGAAATAACTATTTTAATTCTGTTTTGGGGATGTGTCCTCTAGTTTTTAATCAGGGTGAAGCGATGCAACACTCAAATCAGATTTCTGCTTGCCCTGTCCTGTTATCCAGTTTCTGATGTGCCCATGCCACACCACAGCCTTGGGGGGCCAGGTCCCCTCAAGGTGTCAGTCACCCTGAGCACAGCAGGTACACAGGGGTATCAGCTAAAATTTTATCACTTTCACATCAACCTTTTCCTTCAGCACTTCATTTTCCAGCGGGCCTGTCTTTTCTTTTGCCCTCATTTACCCAAAACATCGCTGTTGCAAAAGCCACAATCATCCCATAATATCCGTAGTCTTAACATCTGACCCACAGCAACTGTGCTTGCAATCATCTCGCTGCTTATCTGATAAACTAATGCTTTATGGAAGCAATTCTGTCCTATCTGCAGCGCCTCATGCTAACGTCCTCCGAAGGGCTGCAGCGCTCCGGCCCCCTCCTCCCTCCACAAGCCATTCACAATATAAAAAGAAACTGGATATTAGCTGGCTCAGCAGGAGGAACCACTTGACATTCCTCAGTCAGAGGAGGCAGAGAGGGAGATCATTGTAAATTGGAGCGGGCGGTCGCGTCTCGGTGCGGCGCAATCCGGTGTCTCCAGCAGTAACCTGCACGGGAAGGGCTCCAGGCCGATGATCCCCAGGGCTCATAAATCAGCTGGATGGCTGTGGGGACACCCCACAGGGCTGGGCTTCCTCAAAGGTTGACAACCTCCTCACTAGCTGTGAGAAATCATACAAACTACGTACAACACTGCGCTGTTTCCTCCTGCGCTGGAAAACCCGCGTGCCTCACATCCTTCCGTGTCCTGGCTCCAGCTGATGCTGGCCTTGGTTGTCCCCATCTTCTCCCCTCTGCCAGGTTTGTTCTGTTTATCTCCTGCACCTGGGTTAATTGCTGCAATCGACTGATAGGGGTGGTGCAATGGGATGTAAATGAAGTAGGAAAAAAAAAGGAAGGGGAAAGAGCTGGGTGGGCTGCAGAAGCATTAGGAAAAGCAAGGCCAGCTGCATCCTGCAGAAAGCCAGGTCAGCTGAGGAGTATAATACGCCCTTTAAAACGTTAATGGTGCAAATTCAATAGCAGGGCTTGGGGTGTTGGTGTTTTTGCTGCCTGCAGGGGGGAGTCCCACAGCCCTGTCACCACCCAGGACGTGCAGGACACCCCACGCTCGGGGCACTGTGGGCTGGAGTTTGTCCTGTCCCACCCCACATGTCCCTCTTGCAGCACAAGCCTTGGGTCACTCTGTCCCCCAGGACTGGGAATGATAAGATCAGCTCACAGAGCTCCAGCATTTATTATCATGCACAAACAATGCTAACATCTGTCAGGATAAACACACCAACACTCCCTCAACGTGAGGTCTGCTCTGAAAGCTCATCTAACACAGGCAGGGCCTTTTGCTGTTCTCATCCCTCTTTGAGAAGCTCTAGGAGCAGCAGCTTGGTTAAGCACATGGATGGGTCTAGATTGGACCATCGAGGCCAATGGCCTTTATTCCTAGGATTAAGGAGCAAGTCAGCTGTCCCTGTTTCCATAGCCACTCTTTTCCCCTCAGCATGACAACATCAATGAACTGGTTTTCTCCCAACACAACCGAGCCTCGGTGCAGAAGGAATTTCTTAGCTCTGTTCCTAGAGAGGCATTTTCAGAGATTTTTAACACTTAGCTCTGCCAAGAGTCTCCATCTGGCAAAGGAGAACGGGACCAAAAAGTGTCTTCATTGCCACAGGTGTTATTAACACCTTTCCAGGACAAACCTGCTGTTTGAGCCCTTCTCTGAATAAAAACCTTCATTGCTCGTTTCTTGCTCCTTTAGGTTGATTTCCCAGGATATTCTGAGCTGCTTTTCCCATGAAAAGCCACTGACAGCCAGTCCATGCTCACATCAGAACTCCACCTATTCCTACCAAAACTTTCAAGTGAGCACGATTATCCTGGAAATGAAGATGGCCTGAGGTGACATCTTCCATGCCAGACCCGATATTTAGCAATTGCTTGGAGTGCAACAGTTGCTACCATAGAAATAAATCAAATTATTTTCCTCCCCTCACATTTGAATTAGGGCCCACAGCTTCGCTCCACCACTGGCACCAACCCCACCCTTACCCTGCAGTTATCTCCAAGCAACCACGTCAGAAAGGCAGAACAGCTTTAGAAACGTGAATTGATCCTCATCCCAAACATCCCGAGCCTCAAATAGTCCTTCCCCTATTAAAAGGCATTGGAGGGAGACACCTTTTCTATTAAGCCATCTTCTCAATTAGCACAGCTGAATAAAACTCCTGGCACTGTTGGGAGTTGTAACTTCGAGTGTTCAAAGGATGCTCCAAATGTTTTAGAATGAAGCTGAAAAGCTTTAAATGTTTAAGCTTGTTTTAGCAAAACAGCATTTTAAGAGGCTTATTTTTAAAACAAACCCACCTAGAAACTTCTGCTAATGGCTTTCAAAATACTTTGTAGTTAAAAATCTCCTTATAAATGTAATGGCTCACACTTCCAGGCTTGCTGTGGGAGAAATCCACCCTCACAGCGCCCTGGCGTCACTGTGTGCTAAGTCCTGCTTTCATGTCAGGCTGACAGAGTCTCCTCTTTCCAACCAGCACTTACGTCAAGCTGTGGGCAGACACCCAGAGGGAGCTGGACATCATGCTCCAGAGAGAAAGAGAGGAGTTCCTCCAGCCGGAGGAGGACCGCGAGAAGGCGATGAAGATGTTGGCCACTGCCTACATCCAATACCTGGACATCTTCCGTAAGCTGGAGGAGGCCCACGACCACCTCATCCACCAGCAGAAGCGGGCGGCGGTCCGGCAAGTGCTGGATGGGGTCATTGGCCGCATCCTGGAGATCAAGAAAGAGATGGTGGCCCTGGAGAAGTCCGAGTGTCACCACATGGAAGACATCCTGATGGATCTACAGCGTGTCCCGGTAGGGCTACCTCGATCATGAGTTAAGTCATAGGAACTGTGCCTGTCCTGTATTTTAAAATCTTGCAGTGAAGTGATTTAGCTCCTGCACAGTCACCAGAGTACTGAGTGATCAGTGATGGTGGTTTCTTACTAAAGAGGAGATCATATTTGATTAAGAGATCAGACCTATGATGAGCATTATATATTAGAGCAAGGTTTTAGAAGCTGATCTCCGTGATCAATACGCTGCATTTCTGCTTCTCTATCATATGCCAGGCTTTGGGGATCTTTCTTTTGCACAGGAAGGCACGAACACATCCTAAGATGAGTTTTATTTGTAGGTGATGCCCTTCTAAAGGGAACAGAGGGCCTGATATGCCAAACAAACCCAACCTTTAGGGCAAGTCTGCTGCCTCCTTGGGGTCTGGCTTAAGGATGCCAGCAGGAAACTTCCAAGTGTTTCGCAGCCCATGGACGTGATCTTCCATGCAGAGGGCAAAGAAAGGGTAATACATAATCTGAGGGTGATCACAAAAGATTTCAGAGCTTTGGGACATTTAGTAAGGAATTCTGGGGCACAGGTTGTTTTCTCCTGACACTTCCAGTTGAAAGCAGCAATACTGAAAGAAGCAGATGGCTCCCCAGCTGGTGTCACCACCATAATTTTGGGGGTTTTGACAATGGAATGGCCTGGGCAGTGCCAGGAGTGCTGGCATCAGATGGCACTCACCTTTCTCAGCGAGGGAAGGGACTCTTTGCCTGGGAACTAGTGGGGCTCATTGGCAGGGCTTTAATCTAGATACAATGGGGGAGGAGGACAGTATCAGGCTTGTCCTTGGCAAGCTGTGGGATAGTGTGGAAAAATGAGAGGGACGGGATACTTGTGAGGGCCCTGTGCAGGTGTCTCTGACTCAGCCACACTGGAGCACACCTGCAGTCTTACAGAGATAAGCCAGGGGCTCCTGAGATAACAGAAACCAACAGGGGAACATCGGAGATGTAGCAAAAGGGACAGGTCAGGGGGTGATCCTGCCTCTCTGCCCAGCCCTGGGAGGCACATCTGGAGTGCTGTGTCCAGCTCTGGGCTCCTCAGGACAAGAAGCTCCTGGATCAGGTCCAGTGGAGGCTGCAGAGGTGAGGAAGGGACTGGAGCATCTCTGATGAGGAAAGGCTGAGGGAGCTGGGGCTCCTCAAGAGGAGACACAGCTGAGAGGGGATCTCTGTAATGTGAGTAAAAATCCAAAGGGTGGGTGCCAGAGCATGGACCAGGCTCTGCTCCGTGGGGCCCAGCACTGGGACACAAGGAACAGGCAGGAACTGATGGCCAGGAGCTCCACCTGGACAGGAGGCAGAACTTCCCTGTGCAGTGACCGAGCAGTGACCAGAGTGTCCAGAGAGGGTGTGGAGTCTCCCTCTCTGGGGATATTCCAGAGGCATCCAGACACAATCCTGTGCCACGTGCTCTGGGATGAGGTGCTGGAGCAGGGAGGTGGGACCAGATGACCCTTTCTGGTCCTGTCCAACTTGACCCATTCCATGATTCTGTATTACAACATTAAGTTCTATTCATAGAATCCCAGAATGGTTTGGGGTGGAAAGGACCTTAAAGCCCATCCAGTCCCACCCCCTGCCATGGGCAGGGACACCTTCCACTAGCCCAGGCTGCTNCCTGTGCAGTGACCGAGCAGTGACCAGAGTGTCCAGAGAGGGTGTGGAGTCTCCCTCTCTGGGGATATTCCAGAGGCATCCAGACACAATCCTGTGCCACGTGCTCTGGGATGAGGTGCTGGAGCAGGGAGGTGGGACCAGATGACCCTTTCTGGTCCTGTCCAACTTGACCCATTCCATGATTCTGTATTACAACATTAATTTCTGTTCACAGAATCCCAGAATGGTTTGGGGTGGAAAGGACCTTAAAGCCCATCCAGTCCCACCCCCTGCCATGGGCAGGGACACCTTCCACTAGCCCAGGCTGCTCCAAGCCCTGGCCTTGGGCACTGCCAGGGATCCAGGGGCAGCCACAGCTTCTCTGGGCACCCTGTGCCAGGGCCTGCCCACCTTCACAGGGAATAATTCCTTACCAATATCCCATCTACACCTCCTCTCCGTCAGCACTCAGACAGCTTTGCTGTTAAGTGTCAGGAGCTGGACTCTGCCAGATTTTAATGCGGGGTGAGACAGAGAACGGGTCGCTGATGAGTAAAGTGCAGTGCACTGCAGCCTGCCCTTGGTGGCACGGTGAAATCAGCACCGTGACTGTGACAGCGAGGCCAAGGGTGGAAGCTGCGCTTTAAAAACGAGCTGGCAAAGGCGGTTACTTCTCTCGCAGACAGCTCCATCTATTGACACATTCAGGTACCGCTGCTTTGCTAAAACCAGCTGAAATTCCTGCTTTTTGTCCAGGATTCCAGCTCCGAGAGAAATTGCCTGATATCGTTATAGCATTATTGTGAGATCTGCAAACTGTGTTTCTGTTTGCCTCTGCACATCTGCCAATTTAGGATGGGAACTGCCAGGAATTTTCACCAGCCCTTTACCTTCAACATTAATCACTATTTTAAACTGTTTTAAACTGAGAGAGTGCAAACACATCTCCGGGGGAAGTAATCCTTCAAATCACGTTTTGAAATCCTTAGTGCTGCTGTTTTCATGACTCAGCAGTAAATCCATCTGCAGCAAAAAAAGTTGGCGAGTCTGAGAAGTCATGCTTGACATCTCCTCAAAAACAAGCATAAATTCAAATTCCTGCACCACACCTTAATTTTAAGAAGGCATAACATACCTACCTATCACAAAAGAAATCAATCACTGAAGAGATTTCAAGGGTTTTTTTTAAAAAAAAAAACCATTTTCCATACTAGATAAGAATATAGATTTATGGGGTGTTCTTTTTAATAAAATATTTAAATATTCGGTAACAGAACAAAATTACTGGACAAATAACTCCTGTTTCTCAAAGAATCTGCCCAGAAAGGATCCCTCCAGTCATTCCTTTCCCTCTATTATCATGGGCTAAAATCCTGCAGAACTGAAGGCAGAGGACACAACAATTTATATCTTATGAGATGATATTGCCTATTTTGTACTATGTCACTGCAAGGCCAAGCTTTCCTATTTCTCCAGTTCTGCACCTCGTGGTTTTGTGCAGTTGCCTTCCAACATCCAGTCACTCCATTTCCTGGGGTAATTGTGAAGGTATTTGGATCCATAAATCCCATGTGGAGCTGGGAGTGGCTTAAAAGCTGCAAATTTGACTCGAGGTTAAATATCCCAAGCTTGACTTTTCAATGCGGGGCCCCAAAAAGAGATTGGGAAAGATCCCAGTGCTGGCACTCGGGCTTTGATCTCTTTTTTCCATTCAGCAAAAGTCACAATCCAGAATCACTTGGAATTAAAGGCCAGGTGAGACATCAGAGATACTCCTACACTGACTCACTCCACTCCCTGGCAGCCTAAAAATCCTCCCACCCTACAGGAGGGTGTCCAGACAAACCCTTTATTTCTTATACCTCAAGATTTTAATCCACCCCGAGTGATCTGCACTCAGAGTACAGCACACAATCACTTCCAGCAACTACCAAGGGTGTTGGAAGGTGCAAACAAGGGAGCTTAGCACGACAAATATTTAGAAACTTTATCAGACCAGACCCCTGCACTGATAAAATCATCAGGGATAAATACAGCCTGACTTGGAAGCTTCCTTATGCTGCCCTGGTAGGGATGTCCCCCAGCATGCAGCTGAGGGAATGGGGAATGAAATCCGTGTGCTGGCAGCTCACAGGGGCTGTTTTCCTTGGCCACAGCCCTGCAGATTCTTGCTCCAGGAACTGGAAGGTCACGAGCAGCACATTTACCATGTGCCTGAGGCAGGGCAGGAGTGGAGCTTGTTCCTTCCAGCCAGTGCTGTTCTCCTCCTCCTGTCCCCTCCAGAGCTGGCATTGAGGCTCAAGGATCAGGTCTCCTTGAGCAGGTCAAAGCCCAGCAATTTCCACAGCAGACAGATCAGGGAGTAGTGAAAACTAATTTTAGGGAATGTGGACCAGAAGACACATTCCCCACTCAAATTGCCAAATTGAAGAATTATCTCCAGTCTTCAATTCAAGGAATAGGTTGTGTCACCCCTCAGCACCTTAATTTTTGGGGAGGGGCTTTTTTGCCTTCCTCTCTGTGTCTTTTTTTGTTGTAGAGTGAAATCCTATAGGAGAATAACTGGGAGAAATGTAAATCAGTTACATCTTTTTAATTACAGAAATGAGTAAAGACAGGCACGTGTAGTCATGCCTGATTTTAAGAAGTGTCTGAGCTACCAGTCACAGGCAGGCAGTTTGTCTACAGCTCAAAATACCTATTAAAAACCCTAGAACTGTGCTTTGGTTCCTTATAATGGTTAAAAAATGGCAAGAGGACAGATCTGTTTTTCAAGTTGATTAAAACAAGAAGTGGGATGATCACACAACCAAAGGTATTCAGCTTGGTGGAAATCATGTTTAAATTTCTGGCAAGCCTGCCAAATATTTTAGCAATTTGATAATATAATTGAGCCATTATAAGAAGAAAGATTTCTGGGCTCACATGGTTCACAAACTGGGTTGATTTATTTGTTTTTGTTGAATTAGGCCTAAAGTAATTGAAAAGTAACAGCAGCTGTTACAAAGGTCAAATTCCCCAATACTCAAAAA
Organism: Edolisoma coerulescens; assembly: GCA_013397115.1. Lineage (NCBI taxonomy): Eukaryota > Metazoa > Chordata > Aves > Passeriformes > Campephagidae > Edolisoma > Edolisoma coerulescens. The sequence continues at coordinate 493,432 of VWZW01003650.1, read as the reverse complement.
AATTTTCAACAGCCTCTGTCCTTATTTTATTGCTTTGTAAAGGTGTTCAGTTCATCAGTAACTTGATTTTAATGCAGTCCTAAAAAGCATCTCATGACTTTCTTCTTCTAGGAAGACATAGACATACCCATCCCAAAGTATTTCGTGAAAGAAAACCTGACAATCCTGCAGGACAGGGAGAAATTCCTGGATGAGATTTTGCTGAATGCTGGTTTGCTAGAACAGGTAAATGTACCCCACACCTCATCTTTGATTTGTTTAGTTCACAGCCACGTGTGTGTCTGAACACAATGAGCCCCTCAAGTGATGAGAAGCACTTTTACAGCAGTGAGGAAGTAAAAGTGTGTTTACAGATAAGGCACAAGCAGAAAGTAACCTTAGATTTCCCTGTCAGACAATATCCAGTCACATCTCGAGTCTGGGTAAGACTGAAATGATTCTGCTCTGCTTTCTGTGCCTGAGAGTGTCAGAAAGAGCAGCACTTGGGCCAAGTTAATGCTTTATTTGTCTAACTAACCCTCATCATGTAGTTAGTCCTGCTGAAACCAAGCTGTCCTGGCCCAGGATTCCTCACTGGAGCAGGCAGAGCTCAGAGTTCAGGTCAGCACCACTGCTGGCATTCACTTGTTTATAACCTCTGAGCAATGAGTGCAGTTCCTCTCGTGCAGCTACAGAGCTGCAGCTGCTGGGAGGAGCAGAAAACTGAGTTTTGGCAGAGCAAAAGTCATTACGGACAAGTACACGAGAGCTCCAGTGAAGGCTGCTCTGGGTCTGATACACTTCTGACCTTTTGGGAGTGGAATTTTGCCTACAAGCAGGCACTGCTGACCCCTGGGAGTAAACAGCTGTGCCTGGGTAACTTGGATTCATAGATGTTGTAGCCATCAGAGACAGTCCTGATGGCCCACTTAGTCACACTGCTGCCCTGAATTCTCCAGCAGTGATTGTGCCACAAAATAACAGAGGGAAAGTCCCCAGGGATGGAAACAGCCCCAGGCAGAGTGCAGAGACAGAGCAGTGCTAGATGCTTTGCTGGGCAGCTGCAGTCCTCCCCTGTTCCTCCACAGGACAGCTCTGGGTGAGTTCTCTGCTCTTCCACTCCTTGCTCTGGGGAGATCCTGTTTCAGCACAGTTTATCCTGGAGCCTTTTTGCTCCCCAGAGTTCTGCTCTTGCCCCTTTCCAGTGTGGCATCCATTAGGGATGAGGTTGTCTAGTGAACACCAGGCTCTGGCAGGGTCCAGCTCTCCCTTGCCAGGCTGCCACAGAGAGCCAGAGGATTCAATAAACAGCAATAAAATCACCTTACCCAGAGTAAATCCAAGGTCCCATGCTGCACTTCCAGCTCCCTCACCGCTGGGATTGCTGCAGGGTTGTCAGCACTTCTGCACCTTGTCCTCTCAGGAAATCCTGGCTGCTGTGTAACCAACTGGAATTCTCCAGTGTCCGTGGCAGTGCTGTTAGGAGCAGTCCAACATAAATCAAAACCAGTGGAGTTCATCTCAGGAATCTGCTCTGCACATTGTTTGTGTAATTCTGTTCAGGAAATCGATGTAATTCTGTCCTAGAAAGCCCTGCTGAAAGTAAATGCCACATAATATAAATATAATAATTAAATATGAGCTGCCTCCAGTTGGGAGATGAACATCAACAAAGGACACTAAATTCAGCTTTTCCATGGGGAGCATGAGGGTTCTCAGGAGTGAGAAGGGGGAGTCTCTTCCTCCACTTGCACTGTTCTGATCCATTTTCCCCCTCTGACTCAGAACAGCCTCTCCTTCCATTTTCATCACAAGAACTGTGATCCCAGCAGAAAAGGAAAGGAAAACATTCCACAGCCTAAGAAATTCTCCTTTTAGTAGGACAAAGCCCCGTGGTCATGTCTTTTTGCTCAAATGGCTCAAGTTCAGCAGGATTGCATGAGCCACTGCTGTTCCCCAGCAAAGCAGGTTTTCCTCATCACACATCAACGGGACTCTCTGCTGTTTGTTTCCTAAGATATTTTCATCTTTGGAACTTTCTACAAGTTGATTCATTGTTTCATTTTCTAACTGAGGCAGGCAGCTAACAAAACATAACTTTTCTTTGTTCATTCCTTTTTTTTTGGCTGTGCTGTTGAAGGAACCTGTCGCTGCCATGACACTTGAAGAAGGCATTAAAGTGATCCAGGTGGCAGAACGGGCTCGCCAGGGCCGTGCTCAAGCAGCATTCATGAAGAGAATTTACCTTGAAGAGAAAAGACAGAGTCAAAAAGGGGACCCACAGATGAGTAAAAATCCAGATGATGCTGCCACTTGCATTCAAAAAGTGAGTCTCTGATGTTGCAACAATTCTGGCAAAGCCAAATGCCAGTGTTTTGGTCAGGAGAGCAGCTGCAGACAGAAGGACAGCTCACAGGATGGGAAGCATTCTGAAATGATGCTTTTTAGGGTGTCCAGCAAGGTGAAATAGATCTTTTAAACCATTTTTATAAATGAGACTGGACCTTAGGTGTGAGATCAAAGGAACCAGTCCTGCACTGGCAATGCAGGATTGATGCCTAAAGTGGCCACCTAAAAAACAGAGACTAGACAGGGATAAGGGAATAAAGGCAGGGATTTATTTGAAGGGCCTTCAAAGGCACACCCTGGGCAGGCCAAAGGCTGCACCCAAGATGGACCCCGGGTCACGAGTTCTTCACATTTTTATAAGTTTGCTCCATTTGCGTATCAGGGTTAATTGTTCTCCAGTTAAAACTTCAGTTAATGATGTCATTTCCCCAAGCTTGCCCCCCTTCTAAAGATGTTGGTTTACACATTTTGGGGCCTGGGACAGTCTGGGTGTCCTTGGAGAGCAAACCTAGAGAGGTTTGTTGTGTCTGACCAGCGTGAGAGAGCAGCAGCTCCCAGGCCACAAGAGACTTCAGAGTTACACACTGGGCACCACAGGATTTGAAAATATAAAAGTTAAAACCTAAGGCATCAGGATGACTTTATAACTTACATGTTGTTTTCCCATTCTGATTTTCATGATCTCAGTTGCTCTTTCTGGCATCCCCTTGGAATTCAGTGCATCTCTGAATTCATGCCTTTCTCTGTGATCTCCAGGGGAAGAGTTCGTTCCATATCTAGAAAAAAGGACAGAGAGAGGTCAGTGCTAAATTCCACAAAAAGTCCTTGCACATGAATAATTCAGACAATTCAGCCTGATGAGAGCAGGAGCTCAGCCTAAATCTTTTGTCTGAACTTCATGCAGCAGTGATAGTTTTTAGAAGCCACCCAGACCAGTGTGAGGGGATAACAAACCTTTAGAATTTGTTTAAAAAAAAAAATTTTAAAAAGCAGATGGCAACCTGTTAAAAAGCAATAGTTTCAATTGTGTATTGTACCTTTCCTTCCTCTATTTGTTTTTTCCTGTGTCTGGCCCAGAAAAGGAAGCTGTAGCAGGGCCCATTTATCTCATGAGAGTTTTGTTTACACTCCAGGTTTGGCGTGGGTATCGCCAGCGCAAGGAAACAGAGAAGCTGAGAGAGGAGGAAATGGTGTTTCTGGGCATGGTAAGTGGGGCTCTGCCTAGAGAACACAAAATGCCACACTCTGTTTGTTCTTCAGACTTTTCTAATTCAGCCCAAGAGGAGAAATTAATTTCTACGATTCCTCCTATTTTAAAAGGAGTCTCCAAGGAATACAGAACTCAACTGAAATGATAAATGGCACAGGAGGAGCACAATTTGTCTTCTGCTGAATGGGTTTGTGCTGTCCATAAACTCTCCAATGTGCGTGGCAGATGTGGAAAGTGGCTGTAGAGAATTTGCCCTGGGTTCCAGGGAATTTGACCTAGGCATGATCAGCAAGGAAATTTTATTAATCAGCTTTTCAGTCATGATTTCAAGACTGGTGAGCTGCCTTGTGTCTGAAGTAGAATTCATGAAGGTTGGAAAAGCCCTCTGAAATCACCAAGTCCAGCCATTAACCCAGCAGTGCCAAGCCCACCCCTAACCCATGGCCCCAAGTGCCATATCCACACATTTTTTGAACACTTCCAGGGATGGTGACTCTACCACATCCCTGGGCAGCCTGTTTCAATGCTTGGCAGCCCTTACAGTGGGCTAAAATAAGTAATTTTTCCTAATACTCAATTAAATTAAAGAAGCAAGATCTTCTTCTCCCACCCCTTTGCAAGCCACTGCATGTACATTTCAAGAGCAGAGAAGAGAAACCTAAGAACTGGCATATTAATCCATCAATATTTCCCCTAAATCCATATAAAAATAATCAGAATCTTCCTCACATCATACTGCAGAGGCACAGGGAAGTGAACAGCTGCCCATGGTCAGTTAAACTGCACAGGGGTGAAAGAAAAAAAATTAAAGCACCCTTTCCAGAAGGAATCTGTTCCTCCCACCCCTTTCCTTCCAGCAAATACCCCAAAAATTAGGATAAATTCTTCACTGTTGACATTTTTTTTGCCCCCCTCCGAGTCTTTGGAGGCACTAACAGGTGTCAAGCCTCACCCAGCTCCAGCTGGAGCAGCACAGCCCTTGTTCCAAGCTCTGGTAAAGTTCTGGTAAAGCAGCAGCACAGCACAGAAACATTCAGCACCGCTCTGCATTTGTTAAGTTTATTTGTGCTTCCATCTTCTACAGTTCTTAAGGGATTAATTTATAAACTAAGAATTTAATTTTGATTTAAAACATGCTTTCTGCTTTTCCCAGGCAGTTTGGGTGATTTTCTTGCCCAGCAATGGAATTACCCTTAGCTACTTTCTAGGGTTCTGAAAACTGATTGTGCCTAGAGAATACACCTCACATTAGTTAAAAATAACATTAATACTTTCCCTTTAGGAAGGAAAATGTACATTTACCTAAGCTTTGCCATGTTAAATACAGGTAACACCTTATGGATTACTGCCTTTAGTATCTGCTGGTCTCTAACAGCTAAACAGAGCCTTGGGTGCCAATTCTGCGTCTGTTTAAGACAAAATTCCCAGAGGTTTTAACTAAATACTTGGGATGTACTGAAAATGAGTTAGAAATGGCACCTCTTGCAAAACAAGGGATTGTTTCCTGTCAAATCCCATGACGTTTCTGTCGAGTCCTCAGGAAGGAAATCTAAATCTGGCATCAGTTATTTGAGGGTTCACAGCCAAGCCCTCATTTCATGGTGGCCCAGTGTGGGAGGAACTGGTAAGTAGGATGTGAGCAGGCTGGTTTATGGGGAGCATAATGTAATCTATATGATCAGAGGGATGAAGGGAATTAAAACCAAACACACGGAGTGCATTCAGTTCCTGACCTCCATTTAAAAGCAAGAGAATTGATGTTTGCTCCTCGGCACTCTGACTCACTGCTCTTTATCAAGTTCATAATCAAAGCACGTGGGGGAAAAAAAAATTGGTAACTCCAAATAAAATTTTTTAAAAATCTGTTCATCTTTGCAGGGTTTTTATATTGCCTTTTCCTTTCCCTGCTGCGTTCCCTTCCCTGGTCTCCAAAGGAAGCAGACATTGGTTCCCACTGATAGATAGGCAGGGAGCTCCAAAGGTCAGATCCCTTTGATGTATGATCATGTCAGCCCTCTAAAAAATGACCACAGATCTTCATGTGTAAATATGTTGAATTTGCTTTTCTAATGCTGCACGACTTAGATAAATTAGAAGACCCAACCATCCATTACTCCAAGTCCATCCCAAAGGAGACTTGACTTTTGTTGCAATAAATATAATTTCTCTCATAATTAGGGCTTTTTTTAAAAAAAAAGTCTATGTGTTACTTTCAGGCAAAGACTGCACAAAGAGCTGATCCATTCAAAGTTCTGTGTAAAAGATTTCTGGGAAAATTCAATTGTGTTGGCCTAAAAAATAGGAAAGTAGGTGTCAAACCCAAGAACTGTCCAGTCTTTTGCTTAATTCAGCATTATTTTCTTTACTCTCTACTTGCTTCACAAGAAATTTATGTATCTTTTCTGGAATTCAATTCTATTTCATCTTTTGCTTGATGACGGAGAACAAGCCAATGTTAGAGAGATTTTTCTTGGCTCAAAAGTAAAGCCTCATTATTATTATTATTTATTAAAACCTAATTACAGAAACAGCACGATTCCCTCAGCACACGTTCTCCAAAGCCCCGATAAATCACACTTTGCAGTCCCAGTTTCATTTGTGAAGAGAAGCAAGCCTCCTAAGAGCACATACATCTTGATAACTGTATCCTGACCTGCTTCCTGATCTTCCTCACATCCCTGCCACAGGGCTGTTTACTGCCAGCTCCAGCACGACCACCAGAACCACTGCTCCAGGCACAGGGCTGTGTTTAAACCACTCTGACGTGGCAAGAAAACACACACGTGATGCCTGAGCAAACCTGCATTTCCTTGCTCCGTTTGACCATCACAGCTCAATTTAAGCTTTTTAAACTGCTCTGTTCTTCTGGCATTTATAGATTCCCTGTCACTAAAACCCCATTTAGAGGTTATGATTGTTTCATTTTGCTGCAGGGCTCGGTGTAGCTGGGTGTGTGACCTGGCTCTTGGCACCTGCTTTGTCTCAGGGTGGTGCAGAACATCCTGGGCCTGATCCTGGATCCACCCTCAGCGCTCTCCCTCACGGACTCTCCTGCAGGAAGTTATACTTACAATCTCAGAGCACAGGCTGCTGGAAAGAGGAAGGGCTGGGTTTAACATGAAACATTAGGATAAACAGTTTGCCATCAGACTGATTTATGAGAGGGTAGGAGGATGGAGGGGACTGGAGGAACAGTTAGCCCAAAGTAATTAGGTGGGAAGAACATGAAGCCCAAGGCCGAGGGCACCTGGCCTGTCACAGGGGCAGTGTGGCCAGCAGGACCAGAGAGGTGATTTTTCCCCTGTGCTGGACACTGGTGAGGCTGTGGCCAGTTTGACCTTCTTCTTCTCAAAATATTCTGGAAGCCAGACCAAAAAATTCCAGTCAATGCCTTGATAGTGCTCTGTTGTGTCTGGGGAAGTTAAAGTTTGTCAAGTGACTTGTTTTGTCAAAATGTGCCCAAGTTGGCGAGGAAAAGTTGTTATTGAACCTCCTGAGGATTTTGTTGTTTCTGCACCACCCAGAGCAAACCAAACCACCTTCCCTAATCCTGCTGAGCAGGAATTAGAGGAGTGCAGGAAAAACGAATACAGAAAGACAAGTCCCTCCCTCCACCTGCAGTGCTCTGATACATTTTTCCCCAAGCCTCTTCTCCCTGGGCTGGGCTGACTCAGAACAGCCCCTCCTTCCATTTTCATCAGAATTACTGCAATTCCAGCAGCACATCCAGAAACCCATCCCTTCAGAAAAGTAAACATTCCATAGCTTAAGAAATTCTCCTTTTAGTAGGACAAAGCCTCATGGTTCTTTATGTCTTACTTCCCAAATGGATACAGGTCAGCAGGATGCATGATCTGTATGGAGCCGCTGTGATTTCCCATTGGAGCATCAGCTTTTCCTCCTCACACATCACCACACCAGATTCTCCTAAAGGTGCTCAGAAAAACACATCTCCCAGAATATCAGACTTCCAAGATATTGCAGGAACAAGCCAAACTCCAGTTTAGGGTCGCACAGGTACAGCTGTGGATTTACACTTAACACAGCTCCATCCCGAGATTCCAGCCCTTCCCAAAGAGTTAGTGGTGCAATACCTGCTGTTCTATGATGCTCTGACACAGGATCTCCACCATCCTTGCTCCCTTGATATCCAAGGCCAGCTTGGATGGGGTTTGGAGCAACCTGGGATAGTGGATGATTCCACCCCCTGGCAAGGTGTGGAATGAGATGAGCTTTAAGGACACTTCCAACCCAAACCATTCCATGATTCCATGACCCTCTTCACATGAAAGCATCTGCATGGTGTTAAATAAAAAGCTGTTCTCTCCTTCTTACCTCTTTTAAACATACCCTAATTTAGGCATGTTGTCTTGGTTAACGCTTTATTTATATCTGAGAAAACAGCCTGCCCAACATTCCTCCTTCTCTGAATTCCTGATAAATATAATTCATTTCAGCCAGTCAGGAAAAAAAAAAATTAAGCATTTCCCAGAATAGCTTTCTGTATAAACATTATAGACTGTGGCTAAATAAATATTATACAGGCTTTAACAAACTACAAACTCCATCAAGTGAAATTTAAAATATTTCATCAGCTCTTGAAAGTGGGCAGCTCCAGCAGTGGTGCAGATCAGGCCTGGTTTTGCCAAGCTTAAGATTAAAATGACTTTTGCTTGCCTGGATGTCAGCACAAAGCTCTCTGTTATTTCACATCTCAGCAGCGATAACTAATCTGTCCTGTTTTCAAGAGAAATTTTAAGCCTGCTTATTTTTGAAACAGAAAGACTCTGGGAAGCTAGAAGCATGCTGAATAATGTGGCTTTCATTGGCTGCAGTCATACTAACAATGAAATCATTGCCTTTCAGAGCCCAAAACATGCCTGCCATGTTTAGTACAAGTTTAACAGCCTGCCCAGGTATCGTATCAGAAATAAACATAACCAAAATTATATAAACTCCTCTGGCCCTGAATGTAAACCTTTTGTCCACTTCAAATTTTCTTTATCTTCCTAAAAGGTGTTACATGTAAATGTATTTCTAAATATATATTATATAAATCTCCAAACCAACCATTTTCAGTATTTTTTCAGCAAGGCCTCCTGCTACAAATGCTTTGTTTGAATGCATATGACAATTACTTTAATTGGCAAAGCCATTGGAGTGAGTCAGAGAGTAGGGAAGCTTTAATGAATGCAATATATTTTGCTTACTTGTTCCTTTTTTTTTTTGGTGCCTAATTTAGGAATTCAGCCATATAATTGATGTGGCTATCACCATTTGTATACCGTGGAACCTCCATTAATACAATTTTCATTTGTGGGGGTGGAACTGGATGGGCTTTAAGGTGCTTCCAACCCAAACCATTCCATGACTTTATGATTCACAAGAGAAGAGATTTCTTTAAAATCTACTCTTCCCTCAGCCAGACAAATTATATTGAGGAAATAAAGCAAGGATGCAGCTCAATCCTACAGCAAATTTTTATATGTAGTCTGGATCATGGTTTAAAATTCAGTAGATTTGTATCACATATCATAGTATTACAGAATGATTTGGGTTGGAAGGGACCTTAAAGATGATCTCATTCCACCCCTTGCCATGGGCAGAGACACCTTCCCCCTGAAGAATAATAGTTGTGAGGAAAGAACAGGACCCCAGTTGCTCTGACAGTAAATTCTTTTAGTCTACACGCCTGTGTAATCCAAATGGATTAAAAAAAAATTCATTTTCACTACTTGTGAAAATAAGTGACTATTACAACTACTTACTTTAAAAATAATTGGAAATAAACCTTCTCCCCCAGAGGAGCAAACTGCAAATACACTGAAAAAATGCTACACAACTGGTCCATCTTTTGAAATCTTACAATTACGGGCAATCCTGGCTGTGGCAGAACATTTCCTGAAGCCCCATAAAACCACGGAGCATGTGCTTCAGCTCTGCTCTTCCAGGCCTACGACAAGGAGCTGTCCTAAATTAAGTACCCAGTAATAAAAGCTGCAGTAAATCTACCTCTCAGGCATAATAGGGACGTTAGCCCTGCGACGTGGAGTGAAATGAAATGTATTTCTTTCACTGCCACGAAGGCTCTTTCCCTCGTAAGCGCAGCTGTAATGGAACAATTGAGGAGCAGTTAGTTCCACAGCAGGGCCTCCTCCTCCTCCTCCTCCTCCGTGAGGAAGAGCAGCCCCGAGGGTGCTCAGCCAGCCTGCACACCTCCAAGTGCTTTATAATGAACAGCAAAGGCTCGGCTGAGGAGCTGACTCGGCACCAAGGCTTTCCAGCCAGGAGAGGGATCCGAGCAATCCAAGTCCCCAGTTGGGAAGGGAGAACGGGCAGAGTTTTGTGGAATCATGGAGTGCTTTGGGTTGAAATGGGCTTTAAGGTCATCCCATCCCACCCCTGCCATGGGCAGGGACACCTTCCACTAGCCCAGGCTGCTCCAAGCTCTGTCCAACCTGGCCTTGGACACTTCCAGGGATCCAGGGGCAGCCACAGCTTCTCTGGGCACCCTGTGCCAGGGCCCGCCCACCCTCACAGGGAACAATTCCTTCTGCATATCTAACCTAATTTCCCTCCTTTCAGTCTGAAGCCATTCCCCCTTGTCCTGTCACTCCAGGCCCTCTCCAGCTTCCTTGTAACCCCTTCACACACTGGAGGTTTCCACACAGCCTTCTCTTCTCCACGCTGAACATCCCCAACTCCCTCGCCCTGTCTCCAGTCCCCTTATCACCCACATGGTCCTTCATCCCACTGACTTACCTGGGAGGTGTAGGAAATGTCTTCTCCCTTCTACTGCATCTTCCCCTTCCCTAAAACCTAAATTCTTTTGGGGAACGAGTGAAGAACAGAAGAATCTCATCAGCACACTCGTGACTGATGAGTTGGAATAAAATTCTCTTTTAGACAAATGTCCATTTTGCCTTATTAATTTAAACAAGGATTTTAAAGACAAAGCCCATCAAACATTAGATAAGCCTTTTAAGTTAATGGACCATGCAGTCCTATTTTCCCACAAACTCAGGAATCTTCATATTATGTCCTATTTTTAAAGCAACATCAATTATTAATATGTATACTTTTGCTGACAGAGGACCACACTAAAAATGTGAGTTTCGTTATCCAGTTCTGGGTCATTAACTGTGAAAAGCTTGTAAATATAATGGTTTATTCACATGGGAAGCCTTCATTAAGATGCATTATTCTACAACTGATGTGGCAGCATTGCATTATCAAGTTCACTGTCTCCATCTAACATTTGTAATTTGTTTCTAAATGAGTTGCTGTTTGTAGGGCAAGTTAACAAATTTGAATTTCACATGGCCAGAGAAATTTCTCAAAGATGGGAAAATGCTTCTCCCCCCCAAGGAAAAGCTATTTATTAGCATCTTCCTGGAGAATGCCTCCCTTTGATTCAGAAGCAGGAACATTAGAGGCGCTGAGAGAAGGGATGTTAGAAATAAATTGGCTTTTGTCTTCCTTACATGCATATTAGAGGGCTATGGAAGCACACTCGGGATAACTCCAGAGCTCCATAACAGCCATGAGGACACATGGAAAGCTCTTCCCTGATACTCTGGCCAGCAGGGAAGCATTCCTGCTGGAGCTGTTGGAATTCATCCTCTCTCTTGGCACTCTCCTGCCACTTCACCTCCTATTCCCTCCTGCATCTGCAGATAGCCAGAGCTTTTTCAGACCTATTTCCTTCTGAGTTCTGCTCGTTGACAAGAGAACAGAACCTCCAGCAGGGCTGATGGACAGATTCTGTCTCCTTTAGAAGGCCCGAGAGCACCTGAAGATGAACACAAGGCCCCGGGTTGTGCAGCTGGCTCCTCACTCCTGAGACAGGGTTAGGAATGTGTTAAACTCTGAAGTTGGTGAGGTTTAGGGTGACTACTTCACATACTTCTGTGGTTAGGTCAAGAACACTGTGGACAAAATAAAACAAGTTTACCAGAGTGGCTTTCTTCAGCTGCAAAGCAGGAAGGTATCACCTATGCTATTCATAGCTTATTTTCTTTTTTTCAAGTGTTTTAATAGTCTAGAACATTTTATATCATCATTTACTCAACAGAAGAAAAGCATTTTCTATGAAAATCCTTGAGAAATGGTAGAGAGCTGACAGCTAAAACCATGGTACAATTCCATCCTCTGGACACCTTGTTACATCTCTTCAGCAGCTCCCACTGCTCCAGGGCCTATTTTTAGGTTATGTTGCTAAATTCCCTTCCACACTTACTTTTGTCTAGTTCATCTTCTTATTCCCTCCCTACTTTATCAAGTAATTCACCTCCTTGAGCATCCACACACTTGGATCAGTTCTTATAGTCCAAGGAAGCTGTTTTTAAGACAGTTCCCATTTCACATTTTAGCCCCCACACACCTAAATTCTTTTGATGTCTCCTCATCCTTGTTTTTCTCAAGTCCCTTCATTTTTTGTTGACATAACTGCATTGATTTCAAAGTGACAGAACGGAAAGTCAAGCCAGCTGTACATTCACCTGTGCTGTTTTATTTAAAACAAATTATGGCCTCGCTGCCAGTCAGTGCTTTTCTCCTCCTCCTCTCCCAGAACAGGAGCCAGCCCGATGTTCCTGACACGTGTTGGCCTCCTGCTCTTCCCTCATAACCAGGGCACGCTGTGTATGTTCCACATTAGCCAGCCCCGAGTCCTTCAGGCCTCATTTATCACAGCCAGCTGTGCTCTTCATTTCATGCTCCCCTCGCCCATCGCAGCTGGAGCGTGTTATTGCCAAACAAGAAATCAGGACTGGGGGGGAAAAAGGGAGAATACAGCCATAACAACTTGCCCTGTTATCTTTCATGCCCTTCTTCAGGGAAATATTGAAGGTGAATGGCTGGAGTCTTGTTCTAGAAGTAATTCTCATTTCTTCTGTTTTCTGGTAGTAAAACAGACTCTGGAAAAGAAAATTAAAATAATACAAAGGGTAAACAGAACAGAGCTTCTTCTCCTAAGCTGTTGTGCAGGTTTATGTCTGTACTTCAGCCTTAGTGCTGAGTACAGCCCATAAACTCCTATCAGCAGATGTATTGATAACTGATTGGTGCTCAGACAGGGAGCTGCACAAATATTTACTCAGGGCTTGGCTGGGTTTTGCCAGCCAGAACATATCTCATGGCCTTGGTGTTGTTATCAGCATCTGAGCCAGCTGATTCAGAGCTATCTGGGCTGTGTCCACAGCAGCTCCATGACTCTGGGCTCATGTGTGGATATGGGCTGTAGCAATTCACTTTCTGAGATAAGAATTTCCTACTGCTGATCTTACACTTGGCACCTTCTTGCCAGTTCAAACAGCTCTCACCTCGTCTGGCTTTGGGACTGGTGAAAGGGAGGCAGTGGGAGAAGCTGGTCATCCAAGGCTCCCTCAAGGTGCAGTGGAGAGCAGCTCAGAGGAGCTGGAAAGGTTCTGGGATGGCAAGGAGGAGCTCTGCTGCCTGTGCTGCTGCTCCCCACGTTGGTCTGGTCCCATTGTCCACCACTTCCCTTGCTCTGGCACTGGCCCTCAGCTGCTCCTGGGCCAGCTGATCCACCTTGTTACAGTGGGAAATGAATAACCTGAGGAGGGGGGAAGGAGAGGAAAAGACAAAAGGGATTCTTTTCCGCTTTTCAGGGAGCTGAACTGGTTCACTGCAGGGTCAGGTGAGTGCCAGAGGCTGAGCAGGAGAAGAGAGGGATCATGCATCCAGCAGCTCAGGTGGAGCAGGAGCTGACCCTTCCCAGCCCCAATAAACTGCTCACCTGGTGACATTTCACCTTCAAATGCCCAGGCTGTGCTGGAGAGGAGCCTGTCTCTCTGCATCAGCCACAGATCAGCCTCCCTAAAGCTGCAGGTCTCCTCATGCCCACCTGATGGGAATTTCTCAGGAAAGCAGTCCTCTGAGGATAGGGAGACAAAGAGAGGAGCTGTTTCTGGATCTCAGTCTGGAAAACAGGCCTTGTGGGGGCTCCTCTGGTTTCCAAAGGAGCCTCTGAGAGAGCAGCATCACATCTGGCTTTGTCCTGGGCTTCATTTAACATCAGCAAGGCAGACAATGGTGAAATACAAATAAACACTGTTTATAGTAGCTGTGTTGTACTTATAAATAGGTGCTGGTGAGGGGGAAGACTGGAAACACTTGGCTCCCCTGGAAACTGGGAATTGAGCAAAGGTAACATCTCAGAGTAAGAGGCAGCACTTGGGGTCACTCACTCAGGAAGGGAACATGTGCAGCCACCTTTCCAAAGCACACTGCTGCTCTTATTTCCTCCTGAATATTTTCTCCCTGGTGGCCTTGACCGATTGCTGTAGCTCAGTGCGAGTCACACATCCCAGATGCAGGGCAGGCAGTAAATTGCTTTCCTGAACGGGGCCTCTGTGCTTGCTTTGGACGCTGTGGGATCCCTCCGGGTGCTCGCTGAAACCAAATTTGCTTGGCACTTGTTAGTGATTTTTGGAACCTGGTAGAAGCACGGAAAAAACAGGGAATAACAGATCTTAAATATGAGCTGGCCAAAGCTTTGACAGAGCTTTTTGTCTTTGCGGGAGGCCTCTGGAAATGGGACTTGGAGCACAGCAGAAAATGCATCACCAGAGCAAGAAGAATGCATTACTGAATTAGTCTGAGATGTGCCAATTAAGGACAATTTCTGTATGCTCTGAAGTTGAAAGGCCAGAGCAAAATTATGTTGGTGTTTTTTTTCATGCCGACCAACAGCTTTTGTTCCCATATGCTGCCACCTATACATCAGTCACTAACTTTGAAAAGTAATAAAACACTACAAAACCAGATTGTCATGTTTTCTCTCTTTTCCCTTCTTAAATTTGCCATACACCACCAGACAGTATGATTAATAATTCCCAAGTATGTGAAAAAACCAATTTGTTCTAGAATTAAAGAACCCACAAACCTAACACCACAAAGCTAGTTCACAAGTTAATTTTTAAAATTAGATTTTTCTCTACGCTTCCAAGGTAGCAATAGCTCATAAAACACTGGGAACATCTTAAACTTTATCAGTGATTGCAAGGTGAAAAATGCAAAGTTTCAGCCCACCCACACAGATGAGTTTTTTCATGCTTCTGTATTTGAATACCAGAAAGACTTTCATTTTTCTCCCTCAAACTACATGTGCAAAATCAATCACCGAGCAGAAATTATTCTAAGACTTGAAACTGGCTGAGAAGCTCTTCTTGCCAAGGTTATCAAATGATGGGAAACTTGGGGAGCTGTGATTTTTATTACAGTGCTTGGGGGGGGTTGTTTATTCCTTTTTTGTTGTTGTTGTTCCTCAAGGGAAGTTGATTTCCTAAAGGAGTCTGACCAGCTGCAACAAAATACCAGGAAACCACTGACCAAGCAGTGCATATAAAAATTTCAGTGCACAAATTAAAAACAATACTGGCTAATTAAAAAGCACCAATGGGAAGTCCAGACATTGGAAAATTCAATTAAAAAAATTCTCTGGCACCCTTCTGACATGGATAAAGCTGGCATTTGCAGAATAGCAGCTTTCTCACCTGTCTCATTGAGATCCCGGGATCCCACGCTGCCAAGGTTGTTTTTGTACATTGCAATGTTGTTAATTAATGCAGAAATACCAACAATAGACCATTGTGTGCATCCAGGCACTTTTTATGAGCACAGGGTTGTTTTTTTTTTCCTGGCTTCCTGCAAGTAAATTAAGGCTTAAGCTCAGATTCACTGTCACCCTGGCATTCCAGTAAATATTAAGTTTCTTTTCAGTCATACCTTTTATTTTCTCCTCTCGTTTTCAGAGCCTGCCTCCTGACTTGGAGGCAATGAGCAGTTTGCAGAGAGGTGCTGGGAAAGCAACTGTCCTGCAAGGTGAAGTCAAGAAAAGAGAGGAGCCATCCTTCAGGCATGAGCTGAGACAAACAGAGGGCTCCCACATCAAAGCAACCCTCCAGGACCAGATCAGCCAGTGCTTCATCGAGTGCCGGTGAGCAGAGAGAAACACTTAGCCCTTAATAAGCCCATGTGCCCCAAAAAGCCTGGTTTTGAGTTCCTACAAACTGCAAAATCCATCTTTAAGGCAGTGATGCCAGTCCCAGAGGAGGAGTTAGTTCTGCACCAGCTGCAAAGCCAAAATCCTGAGCTGGAGGATTCCTGACTGGGGAGACCAGAGCAGGCATCGCTCCTGGCAGGGTTCAGAGGGGCTCAGAGGTGCTCCTTCAGTCACTGGCTGTGGATCAGGTCCACAAACATCCGAGTGGGACACCTTCACTTTGCACATTACCTTGGGCTCAGCCTTTGGAATTACAGGCAGCACACTCTCAACTTCAGGAACAGTGACTTTTCTCCCTGCCCGAGCACATCAGGTTTAAAGAGAGGGAACTCACTCTTCCATGAGAAGTTCCATTATTTGCCATAGCAAATCACATCACGTCACTGGGACTGCCATCCAGGTGCCTGCTGCAGGTATTATCCAGCAGCCCACATGAATCTGAAGCACTTTTGTACTTGAGGCCTGACCTTGGAGCCACTCCTCCAAAGGTAACTTTCCTCGAGCAGTGCTGCTGATCTCAGGGAAATGTCACGTCTCAGTAGAGTTAAGCACATACTTACAGAGTTTTAAACCCAGTGCTGACACCTCTGCTTCTCTCAGGAGGTTTACTTCAGCCAAAGAAGTTTTGAGACTGGCAATTCTGACACTGGAAACCCTCGTCCTAAGGAATATAGGCTGGTTTTATCATTTTCTGGGATTTACCCCATCCAGTGGAATAGTAAATTGGGAAGCAGCACCCAAAACTTCCAAGATTTAGCAGCAGGGTTTCATTTGCTCTGCATAAAGCTGCTCTGCAAACTGGTTTTGTGTCTTGAGCTGCTCCGTGATGTTACAGGGCTCCTGTTTGTCTTGTGGACCAGTGTCATGTCCATTAATCATCCAGTGTTTGCTCAGGGTACTGGACCTGCCTTCAGCGTGCAGTTTCCAGTTGGAAACACAAATCTGATGAAATCCTGCTCTGTTTGTTCCTTGGCTCCTTCGATCAGGTTTGGGCAGCTGTGCTACCGTGAAGTGTTTGTTAAAAAAGAAAGAATGATCAAAAATAGCACTCTCACAGGTCTGCCACAACCTATTTCTCTTCTTTCTAGCACTTTTGCCTCTTACAGACTCTCAGTGTATTTTTACTCTCCTTTAGAAAGAGCTGCTGGTTTTACAAACCTCAGTTATGGCAAAGCACTTTCCCATTCCCTAAATCAACCCTCTCCCAGGGCCTGCTCTGCACACTCCTTGAGCTGCCATTTCCTGCCATTCCCCACAGCTCCCAGCAGGTTCTGAGGTACAGAAAGATCTTATTCCCTTTGCTTAATATTCCTCACCTAATAGTCATTCTCTACCACAGGTCAATCGTGTCCAATTAACTTGGCTCTGGAGCTGGGGGAGAACTCCCTGAAATACTGCAGGAACCAATGGCACTGTTTCTGTAGCAGATTAGCAGGGAACAGGCAATCTCCCAGAGAACCAGGCTGAGCCATAAACCTCTTCAAAGACATTACGAGACACTATTAAAAGTTAAATCTGTTCCACAGAGACACTTAAGAGCAGAGCCAACCAGCAGCCTGAGCCATCCAAAGGATCATTTGAGGAAGCTGAAGCCATGGTTCAGTGGAGGGAGGTGGAGAGGGATGGCTGAGAGGGCAGTTCATCAAAACTCCTGCTGCCTAATGCAGGAGAGCCCTCAGTCTCAGGTACCTGTCTAAGGTGGAATGTAAAATGCTGAGCTTTCTTTTTGTAGCCCTTACAAGCAGAATGGGACTTCCTTGCTACATTCATATCTCAGCTGTAGCTGAGACCCAAAGCTAGAGGCACACCATCAGCAGCCCAGCATATGAATACCTGATTAAACAAGCTGTAAGGGTTCCTTAGCTCCCCTTTTCTGGTCTGCCCAAACAGGTTCAGCAGTCTTGAATCTCATCTAGATTTGAAAATTAACAGAGATTAAAGCAGGTGTTGGAATATAAGAACTACATTAACTGATCTTGGACAGCTTCATGGATAATCCTGAGCATGGGATTTTATCAGATGGGGCTAAGATACACCCACACACGGGGTGCTTGGAGATAAGCCTCGAGTCAGGCTTGTTCTGCTGCATCTGAGACAGGGTGAGAAAACAGCTCCCTTCCCTTGTACAATAACCCACCCACCTGGAACAACAGCGTATTTTAAAAATTAACCATTTTCTATCAAAATGCTCTGATTAGGCTTAAAACTGCTTTTTGGCTAAAGATGTGCAGTTCTGTGGTCAGCCTGAGAGCAGGGTCACCGCTGGTGGCAGAGGGGCAGTGACACACTTGTTGCAGCCAGTGTTTGATCAGAGAAGCCCAGAATGGTTTGGGTTGGAAAGCCCATCTCATTCCACCCCCTGCCATGGGCAGGGACACCTTCCACTATCCCAGGTTGCTCCAAGCCCCATCACATTCCCTTGTTAACTCTTTTCTCTCAAATGAACTGTCTGTCGTGATCCCTAAAAATCAGTGGTGCACGGTTCAGCCAAGAGCAGACAGCTCTCATTGATAAAAGCCCTTGTGGTGATTTAGTAGATGAAATTGTGCCCCCAGTGAAGGCAGTGGGAGAGCTGCCATCAGCTTCAGCACAGGCTGGACACCGCCCAACCCTGGAGTTCATTTGAGTCTGGCTGAGTGAGGTGGTGATTTACGGAGCTGGGAGGAATCAGAGCGAGCTGCCTGCAGTCCTGCTCTGCACAGCAGGCCTCTGTCTAAGTGACCAGAATCACTTTCCCCACAGACACATTCGCTGGCATTCAAAATAGCTTTAAAAACAACCAAAAAAATCAGCAAATTTCTCCACAAGGGGAGTGTGTGCGTCCTGCAGAGCCAGGCTTTCCTGCCAGACACTCTGCAGGACTGGGAGCTGTGTCCTGCTCAACAGAGGGCCAGGCCTGAAGTGTCAAGGTTTGCATTAATTATTACCTGCCAGGATATATTTTGGCTCTCCCCTAAGCCAGTCTGCGAGATCAACAGCTAAGCAGCTTATAAATTATTCTGCAACTAAGCTTTTTGACAGGGTTTACCATTTTCCATAGTCTATTAAATAAACAGATAAAGGGGAACAAAGATTCTTTTGAATACATTTTGCTGCATGGAGTAGAAAATAAACCCAAACTTCCATATTTTAGCCTTCACTCCGAAAAGACTGTGATAGAAAATACAATTAGCAGGTATTGTCTTTCAGCACAGTCACTCTTGGATTACGAAAGCAATGAGCACATATTAAATTTCTCAGCTTGTAAGAACTGCTGTAAATATTTATCGCTGTCAGTGCACGAGGGAACAGCTTCAGTCATTTCAAGACCCAAACCAGCTTCTTATGAAGAGAGGTTACAAAAAAAGCCAAGGAAAGCAAAACCCAAAGGAATAGACTAAATGAAATTGTTCCAGTTGCTTATATCAGTCCTACTGCAGAGAAGATAAAATAATTGTGATGTAACACTGCATTTTTCAGCCTTACCGTCCATCCTTCTATTACTGGGTCGACTTCTGTGGAGCTGCTCTTTTTTGGCTTGCAAATTATTCACATAAAGCCTTCCAGATTTCCACGTGGCCTTGTCCAGTCATACTAGAAAAGAAAGATAATTGGTTTTGAAAGCTTTTTGAAGAAGCATCATGCAGTTTACCTACAGACCTGCCTTTATTTTTTTTTCCAGAGCAGGAATATAAATGATCCAAAATTAGCAGTTGCTATGATTATATACATTCGAGTCTGGATGGTAATCACTCAATTCCCACACATTCCGTCCACTCAATTAATAACACATTTTCATATTAGGATATAGCAGAGCTGGGGTTTTAGCTTCAATTTCCTGTACTGTTCCAAACCAAACCCATTTTTCTCTAATTTCACATTTAGGGTTTTGCACTGAATATGTAAAGCCAGTCTTCATCTTCTCAACTCTTTACCCATTGTGCATAAACCGGTTCCCAAATTAGGAGTCTTCTCAGAGTCATCCCTAAACTGAATTTCAGAAAGGGGTGGGCAGAAAGGGGGAGAAGGATCCCTTTTACTGTATTTTATTATCCAGAGAAATACAGCAGCATCTTTGTCTCAGACAAGTCTTTTCTGACAGAAATCGATACAAAGGATGAGAAATCAAGATGAGGTTTTTATTACCAGAGATGGCCTCCAGAATCACAGGGGAGAGCCTCATGCACGGGCTCTGCTGTGATGTGCCTCATGCCCTCGAGCTGTAACAAATTACTCCATGAATTTCTTGGAGGATTTATCCGCCACCGCTCGGAGCTCTGGGGAGCATTTCATCAGTGGCATCGCTGACCTAATAACAGGGGATCTAAGTAATAGCAACTTTTATGGAGGCTATGTGTTATTCCCACAGATTTGGGGATTGGTTTTCGGGAGGGAGGAGGCGGCGAGGGGTAAATGTGCTTTCATAATAGGTTTACACTTTACTGATTAGCTTTGAATGATCTTCTTGCTCTGCCTGCTGACTCGAGTACTGTCAGAAAAGGAACTGGCCAAGCTTCATGGTGTGTGAATGAGACTCCTCCCGAAGCAGGGGGGGTTCCTGTGCTTTATTTATTCATTTTGAACATTCCTGACAGCCAGCCCGGGCTTTGATGCAGAGGGAAAGAGAAAGAAATAGGAAGTGATGGTGTTATATTTCCCTTTTTTCCCCAGCCTGTTTTGTGGAGCCGAGTTTACTGCCAATACTCCTGTTCCTGGGGCTCCCTGGGCAGCAGGGGGTGGGGAGGGGGGAGCAAGGAGGGAGATGAATGGAGAGAGAGGTTTTTGCACTGAAACTCCACAGAATAGGGAAAGTGTTCATTCGTGTCAGGCACTGCCCGTATCGCATTTCACACTCTGCTTTTTATGGAGTCAGTGGCGAAGCTGCCAGGCACTCCATCAGCAGTGAAGCCTGGCCAACAGGACAGAGAGGGATGACACCTCGGCAGTGCCAACAGCAGCACCCCCTCCACTCCGGTTCCGAGGAATCGTGGCTCCGAATCCATCCGGGCCCACGTCACTTTCCAGTCCCACCTGGCTCACCTCAACCTGCCAGCAGAGCTTTCCAAGGAGCCCAGGAGCACGGATCGCAGCCTCCAACGCAGTATGGCAGCCACTCATGGAACAGCTGATGGGAAAACTGGTTAAAAACCAGGTCTGCTGCCATGAGCCACTCCAGCAGACAGTTGTCCAAGAGCAAGCTCCAGCCTGAAGATCCTTGGAACACAACCACAGCCATCACCAGCCCCTTGAGCTCAGGCCTCCTTCCATACCCTGTTCATCTGGAAAAACCGTTCCTCCTGCAGGGGCATTCCTGCTCTAGGAACCTACCCCAAAAGATGCCTCTTTGGTATTTGGCACTTGATATTCAGCACAGAGAGGAGTTGCTGCCCACAAGAGCCATCTGTAGACGGATGAAGAACCATTCTCTTTTCACCTAGTGAAAATTGTCATTACTTGTCTCCCTGTCACCATTAAAGGATTGTCACATGCTCACAAACCACTTGCACGTGACATTCCACTCGGGAGCAAAAGTTACCAGCCAGGAGCAGCTGTGAGCTCATGGTAAAAATCAGGATATGGGGATAAATGAGTGGTTATCTGCTAATTCCACCAGATGAGGATGAACTGGACTAAATTAGAAAGAGATCTGTCTGCACCATATTTTCTCCTCACCTGTTCACTGGAGTTGAATGTATCTTCTCCTGCCCTCTTATATTTTGTGCAGTTTACACAAACCAAATTCTTCCGGGAATAGCACAAAACAAGGAGATTCTCCTTCTGAATCCCTCTGCAGGGCTGTGTCTCTTATCCAAATCTTCTTGTTTTCCTCAGGAGAGTGAAGACAAGCTCTGAATTATGGAAATGAACCTCTGAAAGAGGATGGCACAACCTTGGGTGTCCTCTGCCCAAACACTTGGTCTTCTTACAAAAGTACAGAAACATTATTAGAAGAGGCAATGTCTGGGGGTTTTTCTATCAGTAGTTTCACCTCTGTTTTCTGACAGAGCCAGCAATTCCAGGTTTTGCCAAGGCAGTAATCTCTATATCCCAACAATCAGTGCTGGTACAGAGTCTCTCTGAGTGCCTTTCTTCCCTGCCAAAAGGTCCTCCTGCAGGGACAGCTTCCATTTAACATCCATCTCCCTGACCAAGGCTCAGCCTGCTCCCAGATGCTGGGAGTTTCAAAATCCAGCAGGAAAAACCCAGAAAACCCTGTCCAGGACCCAGCATAAATATCCTGGCAGGCAGAGCGTGCTGAGCTCCTCGCTGCAAGCAGCCATGGCAGGGACTTAAAAGTACATCTGTGGGAACTGAAATCCTGCCTTTGGGCTCCCAGCTGAGACAACCTCGAAGACTGATTAATTAACATAATTAGGAGCTGTAAACATTAATGGGTAGTGTTCAAGCCTTTCCTAACACGTTCTTAAAAGCTTCCACTGAGTAGTTATCTGTTGACTAATTTTGGCAGGCATCTTTAGGGCTGGAGGGAGCAAGGGAATGGAATGCAAATGCACCACTGGCTCACGGGGGAGGAGTGAACCAAAGCAAATAACCCACCGGGTTCCTTTAATAGAGGGAAAATAAGTTATCAGAAACAAGAGGATTGTTTGTTTATGACGGGGGAGAGTGGAGCCAACAGCTCTGCAACCTGTTTTCCCATCGACTGGAATCAACTACCTAACTTGAAAGCCATTTAAAACAACAACAACAAAAAACCCCTTCAGGCCTTTCTTGCTTATAGGAGCACCAGGCTGTCGTCTGTTTAAAAGTGTGAACCCCTCTAATTCCAAAGGAGGGACAGCTGTTATGAAGTCCATCTGCACTTAATCTACTTTACTGGGTGTCCATGGATTTACAGGAGGCAGGGGACACCTCTGGAAGCTTCTGTGCAGTGGCAGAGGTTGCCTCCTTCAGTGCAAGCTCGGAATTTACGAGGGTGCTGACATTACTGGAAGCAGCTCAATGGCTTTTGGGGGGAACCAGGCGGAAGCCCCTGGATTCATCCATTTCCCACACACAGATAAATCTTGGTGGCCGGGATCTGAAGCAGCAAGACCACTTGAACCCTGGTGTCACACCTCCAGAGAGGCATTGATAAGGTCGCTGGTTCTGCTTTCTAAATGAGCACAAACTCCGAGATACGTCGCCTTTCCAGTCTGACACTTCAATTTATGATTGCCACCTCCGTGCAGTGATTGAAAACACATGCAGAGGGCTCTTTGCAATCCTGGAGTTTGCTCATTCAACTATCCAAATTTCTAAGGAATGGAAAGAAGATTCTTAAAACATCACAGGTGCAAATCAAGCTCCCTGAGGGGTTTTCAACATCACAAGTCATCCTCATGAACTCTTGTTTAATCACCAAGTGCACAAGTGCTGCACATAAGCACATCTTCACCAGCTTTCCAAACACTGTGATTCCCTTCCAGGTAGGAGAAGGGAAATCACAAAGTCCTTAGGGATCTTCCCTGGCCGATCTCTCCTTTCCCTGACATGTTTTACACTGCAAAGAGGCTCAGGTCCTGACGTTATTTAATCGTCCTCATTCTAAGGAGACTCCCATTGACTTCCCAGGGGGTTAACAGAATAAGACATTGTTGGTTTTGAGCCTTTTTCAAGGGTGTTACAGGCAGGCAGAATCACAGAGTGCTGTTCCCTGAGCAGTTCACCAGCGGAAAATCAGGGAAAAAAACATTTCAGTGCCGTGGCACTTTGGGCTTTCTGCCTGTGATGGGGTTTTTCCTCAGCATCTTTTGCAGGAATGCTCAGAGCTCAAAGCATTTCTGAGCTCACATTCACCTCTCTCCATCAGGCAGGATTTGCACTGCACACCTCTTGCCATGCTTGCACGTAAATTATGCAGAAGCAACATCAAAAGCTCATTCAGGATCTCAGCAGCCACACATCAGCAAAGCCACAACAAGCACAGTTCTTCTACAGACCTGGCTCTCCTCCTCCACTTTTCTCCTCAACCTGCTTGCTCCCAAATCACTTTACCCAAAAAGGCTTAACCTTTTCCCCACCCCACTCCTGCCCCAGTTTCTGTCTCTGTAGTTTTCAGCTGTAGACCAAAGGCAAGATTGTCCTCAGCCTGTGTGGATTTTTACAGGGATAGCAGAGACATTTCTGTTCCAAAAGGACCAAAGAGAAAGTTAAAAACTCCTTGTTCTAAACCCTGTGAGCAAAAAGATGGGTCCAATTAGAAACTTTCATTTATTTAGCATAATTTTTATGCCTTTAACTATATTGATCCATTCTTACAGACCTGCCCATCCTGATCACTGCTCTGTAGGATGACTCCAGGCTTCCCACTTTTTGATTTGTAGCACTACAGAAGTAAAACTGACCATTACAACAAATTGAGGTTAGATTCCTTTTTTTACCTTCTGCAAGTGACCCACAGATACCCACAGTCCACTGACCTTGAGGCTAAGCCTCCTGCTTAGAATTAAAGCTCCTAAAAATATTCACTCTTTTATACATCTGAAAGTCTGGAATCAGCAAAAGTAAATAGCATTAGTCTGAGCTGGCCCATTTGCACACAAGAAAAATAAAATCTGGTAACTAATTAGTTCATTTTCCTAAAGCACTTCATACCCATTTCCATTAATACTTAGGAATTAAAAGTCTGAAAATGCAAAGTGTTCCCGACCTAATGCACCAACCCCCACTGAGATTCCCAAGGACACTTCCCAAACATTAGGTTTATTTGTTGTCATAGATACTCGCACAGACACAAACATCAGCGGCACCCAGGGACTCCCACTTGCCAGCAGCTTCTTACAATGCAGCTCCACATGTCTGAAAGGCAGGACTGGGCTTTTTTATTCTGGAAAATCCTGCAGGCTGTGCCCATTCAGTGGGTGTGTTAAGTTGCTGTCCTCCTCTGTTCCTTTCTCAAGCAGAGTCCTGACACAGCAGGCTGGATTTCTGAAGGCAGGAACAGAGCAGTGGGGTGTTTAAAGCTGCTAACTGGGGCCTGATGTTCACCTTGGAGCTGGTTTCTCTTTCAGGAATCCAGCTAGATACCCACTAGGCTTGGCCCAGGGGAGCCTGCTCCGCCATCTGATCTACCCTTGGTTTAACCAGCAGAGCGTGGTCCTAATCAAGGAGAAAGAAAGAAGGGGATGAATCCCAAGGGGAAGGGGAAGAGACCCAGCCCAGCTATTATTTCACTCCACTGCGACAGGGAGAGGTGTCTTCTCCAGCAAGTTAATACAGAGCAGGAGGAAGAACCAATTTTCCCCACTTCCCCATTTCCCACAAGCAAAGATCTGCTGGCATACAGAAACAAGAAACAGGCAAAGAAAAAAGAGGCAGGAGTCCCACTGGTGCCTGGCAGAAGCACTGAAGAGCCAGTGGCTGGCAGAGGAGAGGTGTTTTAATGGATATTCTGGGAAGAGAAAGACTAAGGAAAAGCTCAGAACTAAGAGGAATAAAAACGAACACGAAGCACAGAGCAGTGGCTCCCAAGCTACAGCCCTTGCTCCACAGATGGATCTCTTTGGAGAAGCAAGCAGAGGAGGTGGAAAAGGCATTTTCAGCCTTGGCTCTGTAGAATGCAAAGAAGAAAGAAGGCAAGTGGGGTAAAAAAGAACTGTGGCATGCACTGACACGAGCAGAGCAAAGGGATAGCAGAAACAGTCACGAGGAGCTGGCGAGGCAGAATCAGAAGAGGAGGGATGAAAGAGGCATAAAACTGGGGGAAAAAAAACCCCTATGAGTTACCATTTTGATAAATAGGCACAGTTAGGACCAAAGGCTGACAGAAAATATGAAGTGTTTCCAAGGCAAAGACAAAAGAGCAGTTCCCATGTCTGTGGCAGCAAGTTCAGGTGAATACATTAAAAAAAAAGACTCAATTACCAAGAGGCCAGATTTGACTATGGAGAAGATGAAGGACTCAAGTTGTGGCTGGGAACGTGGCTGTGGATGCCAGCCTGTTACTCTTTTCTCCCAAGAGAAGAGGGATATGTTTAATTCCAAAATCCTGTTGTTTTCACTGGGTTTCAGTGGGTTTTCCCAATGTTGCACCCTGGGGACCACAGCAGTGGAATGTCTGATGGAATATGAAGCTGATTCAGGGCATTGTGGCTCCAGTGTGCCAACAGGATAATTTAACAGGCTGCTGACAAGTTCCTGAAGTGCTGAATTCCAAGCGAATTCCACAGCCAGGAGGCTTGCATCATCTAGCAGAGAAAATTCCAGGCTTCCACTGCAAATGGAACGAGGAGGAGCTGAGGTGGGGAGAAGGACACAGGCAACAGGAGCAGGTTATCCCATAAACCTCAAGATCTCCACGGTGGAATAGCTGGAACAGGCTCTAGGTGACAGCAGAACACTGACAGCAATCCCAGGGCTGGGAAATATGGCAAGGGCACGTGAGACAAAGATTTTCTTTTTTAAATTTGATTTATTTCCCTTGAGAGCACCCTGCTCCTTTGTTAGGTGGGCAGGGTGGGTTGGTGAGCACCTAGGGAAGCTCTTCCCAGGGCAAAATTCACATTAAAGCTGCTCTATTCCAAATCCTATACATCCTGTCCTCAGCCTGAATCTCAACTCAAGGCTGAAAAGGTTGGGAGATGGTATTTCTGTGGGCAGAGCAAGAACTTGCCTGAAACCTGAGTCGCATCCATTCCTTCCAGAGCCAATCTGTTTCAGTTTTACTGGGAATTTCAGCGAGGGGGAGATTAGTCAGACTCCATCAAGCAGGTTGTTTTTATTATCCAGGTCAGAGTCCAGGGTTTTTAAGTCATGCTGCATTTCAGTCCTGTGCAGGGACAACAGAAATTCTAATTATTTATAGTAATTTACTTTTAAAACAGCCAGCTATTATGGTTTGTGGGCTGTGTCAGGCAGACTTAGGATCATCCTAGGCTGAATAAAAGACATTTAATAGCATATAAGGGAGTTTAGTGGGTATTCTTAGGCTCTACTTGTACAAAATAAGTGTATCAACAATAATAACAACTGTATCAGTAAGATCTTGTGCCAAATACAAACTTGTTTGAATTTCCCCATCCCTGGAAGCGTTCAAGGCCAGGCTGGACAGGGCTTGGAGCAACCTGGGATAGTGGAAGGTGTCCCTGCCTAGGACATGGAATGAGATGAACTTTAAGGTCCCTCCAACCCAAACCATCCCGTGATTCCATGACTTGAGCAAAGGGTTTTATGGAACATAAAAGAGCTGGTTCAGTATTTACTGAGACATTTATGGAAAAGCAGGAAACTGCCTGGCTCTGAAATCTGTTCAAATACTCCCCTCTCTCTTCCCAGAGGCCCTTAGTGACCCAGTAGCCCTTTGGTGGCTTGGAAAGGAAGTTTACTCTCTTGCTTCGTGTTCCCCATGGCACAGGGAAAACAGCTCTTCCCAGATTTTTTTTTTTTTTTTCTGGAAAGCACCTCCAATCCAGCAACCAATTCTGAAGATGCTGGTTTAAAGCAAGGCTGTAAGTCAAAGGCTGCAGTCTGTGTAGCTGCAGGAGTCCTCAAAGTATTCCAAGTCAAAACAAGGGAGCGAATTCCAGAGCCAGAGTTGTGCCATGCGCTCACACGTGCTTCCCATCACGGGCTCAGCTCTCAGAGCTGCTGCAGAGGGGTAACTCTGTGCCCAAAACATCCTCCCACCTTCATCCCCTCCTGGGAAATCACGTCTAACACATGGCTTTGTTCCCGTGTGTTGCAAGGTTGGCAGTTTGGGAAGCCTGGGAACGAAGGCGGGAGCGGCTGGCAGTGGGGGCCTCTCCCACTTGTGCATGCTGCATTCCCTTCCTGTCCGAGCCTCACCTTCCCATTCCTTGCCTGAGGGAGCTCTGTTATCCTGCAAAAGGCCATTCCAGACACCTGATCCTCTGGAGAGGCCTGTGGAGCAACACAGTCTCATCTCCAGGCCTGGAAAACAACACAAAAGGGCCCTAAGATTGAGCAAAGCTGCCCTGCAGGGCTCGCCTCCAAACTTCCCACCCCACCTTGCCTGTTCCACCACTTTGGGGACATTACCTGTGTTTGGGCTCTCTGCTTCTTCCAAGAGAGGCTCCAGCTCCAAATTCCCACAGAATATTCCTTATATCCAATATTCCTTATATCCCTGGCTCACCAGCCCCTTTGCCAGCAATTCTCTGCAGGACTGACCCCATCTACCAAAGAAATTATTAAAAAGCACGTTATTAAGCCATCATTTCAATTAACAATAATAGAAAGCTGCACTTTGTGCTTATTTTTGATTAAATCTGAGTGTATCCTGCTGAGTTACATGCAGAAGGATTCAGGCATTTGGAGAGGCAATGCCAGAGTCCTGCAAAAGGTTTTTCAACTTTATCAGTCTGCACAATTCCAGCCAATTTGGGAGTCTGTAGATCATGCACCAGAGCCACACCAAACAGGTACAGGACTAGAACACTCCGATTTTTCTCTCCCAAAACTAAAAAGGTGACAAGTTAAGGAACTTGGCATCTCCAGGCATTAGAGTGTGTTTCTTGGACTGCAGAGATGACTGGGGTTTTGAGCTAAAACTCCTGATAAATGGCTGCTCTTAATACCATGCCTGGCTTAGAGCTGAGCTCATCTGGAATGTTTCTCCTCGTCTTTTCCCACACTTTTTAAATGCCAAGGTAGAGGTTCTGAATTATTTTTCTTTCTAGTGAGCTTTCTGGTTATTTGCATTGGCCGGGAGTGTAAACATCTCTAATTTTATAGATGGATTCTGCGACAGTCTCACTTTTCCCCTGGTTTTACACTCTGTGTACACCTGATGGGGATTTATTCCAATAAGGCTGCACAAGCCCATTGGGATGAACATGGAAAAATCAAGCACTGTGACTGCTTTCATCTGCATGAAATTGCCTCCAGTTCATCATTAAATAGTTCATTTATGCTTTCACATAAACCACAGAGAACCAGATCTCTTGAAGGTGGACAAGAAGCTGTCCCTGAGCCATGAGTGTTCCCTGGGGGACAAGAAGGCCAATGGGATCCTGGGGTGCATCAGGAAGAGCACTCCCAGCAGCTCAGGGGGTGATCCTGCCTCTCTGCCCAGCCCTGGGAGGCACATCTGGAGTGCTGTGTCCAGCTCTGGGCTCCTCAGGACAAGAAGCTCCTGGATCAGGTCCAGTGGAGGCTGCAGAGGTGAGGAAGGGACTGGAGCATCTCTGATGAGGAAAGGCTGAGGGAGCTGGGGCTCCTCAAGAGGAGACACAGCTGAGAGGGGATCTCTGTAATGTGAGTAAAAATCCAAAGGGTGGGTGCCAGAGCATGGACCAGGCTCTGCTCCGTGGGGCCCAGCAGTGGGACACGAGGAACAGGCAGGAACTGATGGCCAGGAGCTCCACCTGGACAGGAGGCAGAACTTCCCTGTGCAGTGACCGAGCAGTGAACGGAGTGTCCAGAGAGGGTGTGGAGTCTCCCTCTCTGGGGATATTCCAGAGGCATCCAGACACAATCCTGTGCCCTGTGCTCTGGGATGAGGTGCTGGAGCAGGGAGCTGGGACCAGATGCCCCCACTGTGGTCCCTTCCAGGCTGACCCATTCTGGGATTCTGAGCAGTGAAAGAGAAAGCAGTGGCTGGTTACGTTCTTAAAAACTTCGCAATGCGCCATTTTCAGCTTCTCCTTCCCCACTGATCTTTTCCTTCTGCATCACAAGTGCTTTTCAAGTTCAGTCTTAGCTGCAAACAGTGATTCCAGTTTTACATGGATTATCAAGCCACTCTCCCAGGCAGTAATGCAGTGCCTGACGAAGGTGGGTACACTCCGTCCTTTAGAAACTCCTCAAGTTAAATCACGGGCAGGCAGCAGCTCAGGGGCACAGCGATCCATGAGTGGCACTGATGCCTGAGATGGCCACCTAAAAACCAGAGNGTGAGAGAGCATCAGCTCCCAGGCCACAAGAGACTTCAGAGTTACACACTGGGCACTACAGGATTTGAAAATATAAAAGTTAAAACCTAAGGCATCAGGACAGCCATGACACAGTGGCTGAAGAGCATTTTAATCCAGAGAGGCAAAAAATGAGTTATGCCTGCCTGGGCTGTGTTTCTGCACTGACAGCACGGGTGTAAGGCAGAGACAGAGCTACTGAAATGTGTCTGATGCCACCTTTGATGCCACCTCCAGATCCACCCATCTTCATGATGCAATCAGTTACAAACCCAATGAAAATCACCTCATTTGCCCACTGTCAGGGTTATTTAATCACCATATTACTCCTACATGCTGTGCTGTCTTTTGGGAAAAGGGTGGAAAGCTTCTCTGCTCATTCCAGGCTCCCATTCCCAGTTTTCCAGGCAGATATAAAGGCTGCCCAGGCTGCGCAGCGCACCCAGGGAGGCTGACGTGCCCCAAGAGCACCAAATTTATTATCCATGCACACAACTCTCCATCCAGCACGTGAGCAAGAGGGAGAGCACAGTCCTTCCAGGGCGTTTTTAATCAGCCAATACCCTTGAAATACCTCAGCCACCCTTCACACTCAGGTGTGCCAGAAGAAACGCAGCAGATGCAAAACTATTCCAGAACAGGGAGGAGGGCAAAGTCCTGGGAGAGCCCACACAGAGCTGGGGATGCTTTTTTAGGTGGGTAACCTGTCTAGGGCACCATTTCTGAACCCTCCCCAGAGCATTATCTTCAGTTTTAAGTGATGGGCCACGGCGAAGCAGTGTAAAGCAGCCAGGTTAGAGCCTTCTTCCCCTCCTGAAGAGAAGCATTTTGGTCCACCTTGACTTCTAAGAAGCAAAAACAATTGCTCCAATTTCTCATAAACAAATCCCATAAAACAAAATGCTCTCTTTTTCTCCATTTCACTCCAAATCCCTAAGAAACTTGTGATGTTGGAGGGCAAGTTATTTCCTTTGGCTGGCCTTGCCAGAAAAAAATGGCATGCTTTATTTTCCTCTTTACAGGATTCATATTGTGTTAATAAAGTACTGTTGATTCCCTCCGGCTGACTCTGCAGGAAAACTATTCTCACAAAGCTTCTAGTCTGGGTTAAAGTAATCTCACTTAAAACTGCCCATAATTGCTTCAGTCTCTTAAGTTTAATGCTGAGCACTGGAAATTCTGCCAAATTTGAGTCAGGATTGGGCATTCTACGCTGGCAGGAGAAGCTGACCAAAGGTAAGGAATTCAGTAAACGCAGGGGGAATTTGACCCGGCGTTTCTTTGAGCCAGCTTCTGTATTTTTTGACCTTGCTCTGAAGAGAATGGAAAGATAGGAGAAAATCAAACCAGATGAGAGTTTAACGGGAGCTGCGCGCTCCGGAGCGCTCGTTATCCCATCAGCCGAGGCCCCCAGCCCTGGAGCAGTCCCTGAGAGGATTCTGCCTCCTCAGGAAGGGCTGCTCACCCCTCTCCTCGAAAGGCTGGAGACAGGCAGCAGGAAGCTGGCACTGGAACCAAGCCTGGGGACAGCCTGAGCGGGAAGGAGGGGGAGCAGCCCTCCATCCTTGGAGACAGCCCCTCGAGGAATACAGCTCTGGTACACACAGCACGAGCAGCAACTCCAAACGAGAAGGAAATGCACTCGAGGAACTTCAGACCTAGCAAACCAAGCACGGGGGCAGTGCTGGATGTCAGTGTTCCCTCCAGGGGCAGGGATGGGACATCCAAGTGTCCTTAGATCCCTCAGGAGATGCTTTCAGCGTTACCTCACACCAGGTTCACCAGCAGCTCTGCCCAAGGCTGTTCTGCACTGCACGAGTCAAGCCAAAAACCCTAAATTACCTTCCAGGGATCTGCTTTCCAGTGCCTTTAATCTTCTTCCCATTTCCATGCCGTGGTGGGTACATTTAGTGTCCTCTAGGTTTGTCTGAGCCTTCAGCACAGCTTGGTTGGCATCAGCTCTTGCAAAGCAGTTCAGTTGTATCAGTCAGGATGTGACTTCTCCCAATCCTCAATTAATTCAAATGGGAGCTCTGAGAAAACTTTGGGCAACATTTTTTGAGTATGTGGAGGGACATGCAAAATCAGAGCACTAGAATGTTTCATGAGTGTCAATATTACAAAATTTTTCACCTGATTGTAGCAGGTTTTCTTTTAACTTAAGCTAATTTTGGAAGAATAAAGTCTTTTTGGTTCTCCTTGGCACCATTCATGCCCAAGCTGCCTTTGATTTCCATTCCAAAACCTAGGAGTAATTTGCAGTGCTACCATCCATGTCTCCAGTGATCTCAAGGAGAAAAACCTATTGCCATTTTAAACCAGGAATGATTTTTGTCAGAATTTTGAAGGGAAAAAAAATAATTTTAAAATCCTTTTCCCACATGGTTTTTACAGCAGCAATCAGGATAACCAGGAGTCCTGGCAGAGAATGCTCATGCCCCAGCCTACCTGAAGGGGAACAGAGATTCCCATTTTTCCATTCCACTAATTACTTATTGCTATCCCTAAAAGACCAGAAGGATCCTTGGAAAGGTAATAACTTTATGACAAAGCAGAACAGACTCTTTTGCTGTAAGAACTCAGGCAGCTTATGAACAACTGCACTGGGTCAGCCAAAGGTCTACCTTTCCTGGCCAGAAACACCACATGTAATAAACCTATCAGGGAGAATTACCACATTCCTCATTTAGGTCTGTCCCCTCCAACAACTGTTCCCAACTAGGACTTGGCTTTGAAGTTCCCTTCTCCCATTTCAGATCTAAGGCAGGCACTGGGGAGCCCAAAGACCATTCTAATTACGACAGTTACTATAATAAAGGATATCACCTTTCCCCACAAACCTTGCGTCCTCGTTCCTCCATGGGAATGCTTTTCCTTGCACATTGTTGGCCTCACAACACTTGATCTTCAATTTTCAAAGCCGAATATTTATCCAGAACAATAAAGTTTCTGATCCTCCAATTACCCTCCACTGAAATGCTTCCATGCATAACAAGCACACGTACAAGCAAACACTGGGAGGATCAGGACCTGAGATAAAACATCAGCTGTAATGTGTCTGTGTCCAAACTCATTAAAGACGATAAGAAGCCCGTGGAAATCAATCTTGCTTTATAAGTAATTCTGTATTTGCCCAGGTTATTTATTCTGGAAGTGATTTTCAAAGAGCTAAAGAAAGCACACACACAAAAGGGAAAAAAAAACCACTGCAGCAAAGACACCTAAAATAAACCAGCACTGCTATTTAAGCAGCCTGAGAGAATCTGTATCAGGTGGGGTTACAGAAATAAGCAAGAACTATAAAATTGATGAGGTTTTATTTCTTTAAAGAGCTCCCCCCTCGTTGTTTGTGTCCCTTTTCTGCACAGAACACCCCTCTGTCCCTCCACTCAAGAGCGTACACCATCACTCATGCCTCCTCTTCTGCACACAGCCCACATCCTTTCTTCCCCTGAGAAGAGTTAAACACTCTCGTTCCTCCAAAGAACAATTTATTTTTCCTGACAAGGCCTTTTATGCAATTAGCTGGAGAAGCCATAGCCAAAAAGAAAGAATAACACATGTAAAACCACGCCAGAGAACAGAGTAGGTAGGAACTTGTTGAGTCTATTACCAGACAAAATGTTGAAATCAATGGTGTGTTCTCATAAATCAAAAGCCATATTTAGCCCTAACTATAACCATCCCTGAGCAATGTGGAATTGAGAGAAAACACTTTAAAAAAATTTTTTGAAGCTCCTGAAACGAGGAAGGGAGGAAGCAGCAGATGAGACAAGCACAATGTAGGGTCATCTCCCAGACAAAGGATTTATTTTACAGGTGAGAATGGAGGTGCCAGGGCATTCAGAGCCTGCCAATCACACCGACCTGTCCCAGTCTGGTGGTGATTTGGAGACATGAGAGAACCATTTGAACCTAGTTAAAACTTGGACGTTTATGTGGGGTTTGTGCTGTAACAAATATTGAGCCCAGAAGAGCCAGAACTCTTTGCTGCAGATCAGAGACAAAAGGATTTGCACTGCAGACCATAAAAGATCATTCTTTTTCAATTACACTTGACAGGTCTGAGTTATTGTAAGAGGAATAGGTTTGGAGCAGTAACAGTGAACCAGAGAACATAATGTAATTTGAGAAACAGCACAAAACCCTCATCACATCCTTCACTTTTTTCAGCTGGGAGTGCAAGATTGTATCTTTTCACCCCTCCATCCTTGTTCATCCCTTTACTCTTCCACTTGAGCTGCTTTGATTCAGATTTAGGGCCCCCATTCATCCCAATTAGATGGCTTTTCTGCAAAGCTGTTTCCCAAGCCCGTGCTCTGCTTCCGTTGACAGGATTTCACTGCCTTCCAGAAAAGTAATGGATTTCTCACATACCACAGTTTCTAAAGGTCCCTTCTTCAACAGCATCCTCCTCAGCACAGAAACCTTTAGCAGTGGTGTTAAGCAGTGGCTCTGACCCAAAGAAGGATCTTTTTGCCTGCTGTGAACTCTGGCAGTCCCCAGTTTTATTCACAGCAGTGCAAGCACAGCTCCCAAAGCCAGGTTGCTGTTCAGTGCCTGGGAACACCCAGCAGGGAGCAGGTCACCCAGAGCACCCATCCTCAGCTCCCTGCCTGCAGCTTTTGGGTTCCTGAGGCTGTGAAAAGGCTCATCCCCTTCCACCCCAGGCTGCTGCTGGGGTTTGTCTCACAAGGAGGTTTCTTCTTAGCCCTGTCCTTCCAGCTCACTTTATTTCCTTCTGTTCAGCCCCTGAGTCCAGTCCCAGCACGTGAATTTATAAACTTCATTTGTTCCTTCAGGCAATTGGTTTTACTAGAGCTGCATCCTCCCTAAGAAATCCGGGACAATTTGCTTCTGCTTTTGCTTGCAGTGCTTAACACATTGTCAGCACTCCCACTGAAGCAATCACAATGAAAATAAGAGTTGCTTCTTCCAGTTCTGGCATTTACACATTTTTATGAGACGCTGGAAAAGTACAATTGGATTTTATTTTTTCCCCTCTGCAAAGGCTGAGACAGTAATAAGGAACAGATTCACAGAGTTCTGACTCGGATCTAGGTGTCTCTGACATGTACCATGTCTTTCAAAGAGATTACACACTCTCATGCTCCTGTTATCGAGAGCTTAAGCTTTTTACGTTCTCCTCTCCCCATCAACAGTGGAACCAGGGAGGATTTCCACCACACAGCTCCCCTCCAGCCTTCCCACAAAACAAAGCAGCCTGCTGGGGCTCCAGCTGGGAGCAACTTCTTGCATCCTCTGGGTTCATTTTCTGACCCTACTACTGCCTCTAATCATCAATACTTCAGCGTATCTAGGAAGTTTCAAAAGGTAGTTAAAAACTATTTGAACAAATATTATTGTGAAGCAAGCTCAAAATCACTCCACAGTGTTTGGGAGCTCCTCCTGATTCAAGAGCTGCTCATGGGAAATGTCTGGTGGGACCCTCTTGAGCCACAGATGATGTGCAGCTTGTCTGATGGCACAAAGATATAGGAATTTAAAATTATAGAGTGGTTTGGGTGAGAAGGGACTTTGAGGATCATTCAGTCCCACTCCACACCTTCCACTATCCCAGGTTGCTCCAAGCCCCATCCAGCCTGGCCTGGGACACTTCCAAGGATGCAGGGGCAGCCACAGCTGATTTTATCCTGGTGTTTCCAACTGCAAACCAAAGAAATTTAGGTCCAGTTGAATCCAAATTTACATCCTAAGACAAATGCATGAGACAACCCATTGCGACGGCTCCGAGTAGAACGCTGCCAGAAAGGGAAGGGGGGATGAAAATTGAGATTCATTACGTTTAAAGTGGACTTTTGACCAGGAAGATGAATGACTGCATTTTTCTGGGCAGATTTACAGGCCAAATGAATCCCTGCTTTAACCTCTGAACTCGGAGGGTTTCATAAAGGGAGGAATTTGCCTATCGGGCTCACACATGGGAATTCCCAGGCATTACAAGATTGAAGTTGTGGTCATTTCAACTTAGAAGAGAAAGAGGAAAACCCACAAGAGGGCAGGTAGGGAAATAAGATTTAAGAGCTCTGCTTCCAGACCATCAGAGAGCGACGGAGATGCACAAGAAAAAAGCAGATGCCCTGGCAGAATGAGAACATCAAAATATTTGGGACTGTCTGCTCTCAGGTCACTGATGACCATGGAAAATCCCCAGTTATCCCTGACTGGTAAATAAATGCCTGACCCTCCTTCCATGAAAAGATGGGCATTGTCTTCTCCTCACCTCGTTTTTTCACATAAGCACTTGCTGAAGTTGCTACAAAAAAAGGTGAGAGGAGCCACATCACCCCAAACAGCTGCACCAGCTGGGAGGAGAAAAATCACACAGAAAATACAGATTATAAACCAGAATTCCCTTCCCAAATTCAGGATATGGTAGAATTTCTACAGCACTCAGATATACTCATCATACAAACCCAAAGGTAAATATCACAGAATGGTTTGGGTTGGAGGGAACCTTAAAAATAATCTAATTCCACCCCCCCGCCATCTCCAAGAGCTGTAAATGATTTAAAAGTGAAAAAGGGAGTACAAATACCAAATGTAACGTTGATAAATATTGGAAGCTGGCCCTGATATCATTTTCAGAGGCTCCCAGCTGATTCTTCACCCGCAGTGCATTTGCCTTTCCATCCTCCCAGCTGGCACTGAAGTAGCAACAGCCTCAAGAACAGATTCTGGGAAATTTTTTACTGTAAACCAGACTCGTAGCAGCATTTAAGGCTGCATTTAACATAAAACTGAGCTATTTTCTGGCTGTTTGTAAAAAACGGAACACGAGCTAACATTAAATAATAGATCATGCAGGGTTTTGAGGCCAAAATCCCGTTCTTAATGGATTTTTTAAAAGCACACTAACAATGACAGCCCTTTGTTGATGCAGGCTGATTTCTGGGAATCAGAAATGACCAAGGATTTGCATCTGTTTGCACAGAGAACTTGTAATTGTTGACCAAGTCAGAGCTCCCAAGCACAGATGAATGTTTGTTGATTCTGCCCTAATTGGTGTTGCATTAATTGCAGCGAGAGATCCCAACCCTACACGTGGTGCTACAGAAACAGAACAGATGCCCTGTTCCAAAGATCTCAGCTTAAAACTGAGCCTGCAGCTTAACAGCAGCCTAGGAAAGTCCCTTAAGGTACCAGTTGTTTTTAAAAAAAAAATGAAAGCAATTTTTAGGAATCGTGTTGACCTTTTTGAGCTCTTCTCTTCTCCAGGGAAATTTAATTTCATTTAGAGGAAACATTACCGTGCTGTTTGAAAGTAGCACGAGGTTTTTTTCTGCACTGTCAGAATTTTCTTTGGAACAGAAAAACCTTCCTGATGTTACCAAACAAACAGAAAATCTTACAGATATTTTCCAACAAGCAACAAAAGGGAAAGAAGTTAAAGGGTCTTATCAGTGTAAATGGCCTTTGGGGGCTGAAGTTATTATCTGTATTATTTAATCTCTTTCTGAAAGGTCTGGAAGCTCCATGAAACCTTCCCACAAAGTCACTCATTGCCCCTTCCCAGCTTCCATCACCATCCAGTTGTGCAAGCCCGTTGGAAATTTAGGAGTGGTAATCCTCACATGGAAATACGACCTGGAATTTAAGAGATTAAAACCTGATTTAAGCAAAATAACTCTTCCCTAAAAAAAAAAAAAAAAGCTGGATGTCGAAAGCAGAGAGTTGGGCTATGAACATAAAATAAAGGAATCCCACAATGGTTTGGGTTGGGAGGCACCTTAAAGCTCATCCCATCCCACCCCCTGCCATGGGCAGGGACACCTCCCACCACCCCAGGTTGCTCCAAGGCCCATCCAGCCTGGCCTCGGGCACTTCCAGGTATAAACCCTTTAATCTACATCTCTCAGCCAGGAAATAACGTGCAGTCATAAGGATTTGCAGTTTTTGATGGACCATGGGATGAGAGACATGGACTGATGACTGTCTTAATTAATTTACAGGACAAAAAGCCACTGCCATAAGAAGCTTCCCCACTATCTAACATCTTTGTCAACCAGGTGAAAAATGATGGATTTTAATTCCTTTTCCGTTTTTGTTTCTCCCACAGGCATATCACAGGCAGGTTTCCTGACTATCCCCCTGAGAGCACAGGTGGTTCCAAGACTATTTTTATTGAAAAACATCCAGAGCAGGTACTGTCCCCTCTTTTAATGAAAAAATTTCATGAGGTTGGAGAAGGAATTGCCACAAAACACGTCTGTTTATTTAAGCAGCAATTTTCCCTACCAGTGGCTCTTGTTCTCCAGGAACCTTATGGTTCAAAGCTTTTTGTTGCACGTGAAAGGATGGGGTTTTTTTCCAGGGCGTTTCCAATCAGGTACCAAAATCTGTTCCCTTTCAGGCTGTGCAGCCACTTAATCACGACTGAAGGTGCTCAGGTGATGGACAAGAAGTAGAGAACAACAGCAGGGAAGAGTTTCTTATGCTGAGAGGCCTCAGCCTCAGTGAGGCTCATTAAGCAAATTTAACATCCCGGTGAAGGAAGTCTCTTAGTTTCTCTTGTGTGTTGTAGTGAACTCGGGGTTGTTTCTCCTGCTAAATCCCTCTCCTGATCTCTCTGGCTGATGGAAGTGGCCGATAATCTCTTGCTCTGATCATCTGGGTGTCGTGCAGGGAAAGCGATAAAGCCCAGCTGAAGGCAGTGGTCGGCACTTGGAGCCCTTTCCACCCATCCCGATGATCCGAGCAGGAGAATGAGTCTGCTGGGGGAAAACAGGACGCAGGATTTGGCCCCTGAGCGAACCAATGTGCTGGGCTGGGAAAATTAAGAGGTCAAAACCTGAATTCTGTGATCCTGAAAGCTCCACCCCTAAAGATTGTTGCAGGATTTTTCTGCAGCTGGTGCTCGAACACAGGCGTGGTGAAAGAGGATTTTTATAGAATCACTGAGTGGTTTGGGTTGGAAGAGACCTAAAAATCATCTCATTGCAACCACCCTGACCCCTTCCACGGGCCCAGGTCGCTCAGAGCCCCATCCAGCCTCACCCTGAATGCTCCCAGGGACTGGGAATTTTGGATTCAGCCCTCCCTGGGCTCACAGGGAGGAGCCTGGGGCACCCAGCAGTCTCTGTGTGGTTTGGGGAATGTAAAGACAGGTTAAGCACAGCACAGCCCTAACCATCAGCTAACTGTGCTAAAAATGCAGGAAAACCACTGCAAACAGCTCCCTGTGCCCCACTAAAAGTGAGTTTGGGGCATTCTTCTGGTTTTAGCCAAATTCAGGGGCTGCTGCTGTTCAGGCAGGCAGAGGGAAGGAGACCCTGGGCTCAGTTTCCAGCCCCTAAAGCAGAAACACATGCCAGAGTCCAGAAGGCTTCGTTGGCTGCTGGGAGCAGCCAGGAACCACCCAGCAAGTGGGGTTTAATGCTGCTGAGGGGTTTGGGGAGTGTGATGCTAATCAGACCTGCTGCCATCAAGGATAAACACAGCTCAGGAAGAAAACTCTACAAGGAATTGGTCTGAGCAACACTGGGTATGGAGGTGGATTCTGGAGAAATGGATTTAACCTTCCTGTCCTGCTCCCAGCTTTCAATTCCCACCTTCAGGTGGTTTTGTTTGCCTTGCCTGAGCATCTGCTTTTTCTTTGCACGAAAAAAATGGAAGCCAAAAGCCTGGAGAGGTTGTTTCACTGCTTGTTTTCCCTACAGCCTGGGAAAAAAAAAACCTTCTATTTTCCTAACAAATTTTCACTCGCAATTATCTGATTTTCACCAGTTTTGGGGCCTGCTTTTTCTCCCTTTTTCGCCAGCAGAATGTGTGTCACAGCCTTAAGAGATCTCCACAATGCAGATGGCCAGAGAAAATTCAGTGCAACCATGATTTTACTGAATGTCAGACAAGTAAAACATTTTTTTTTTCCCACTGAGTCAGCTGCATATCAAAAATCCCTGGGTTTGTTCCACACTGGTCCACTGGGCAGCACAGGAAGGGAAATCCTGGCCCCATTGAAGCTGATGGGAGTTTTGTCCTTGACTCCAGGGGGGACAGGAGTTCACTTCTTGTCTATTTTAGCTCCTGTGCAGAGGTTGGTTACTCCCAAGTCAAACTCCATGAAAAATCCAGAGCGAAGTGTATTTAAAAAGCGAGCATTTTATAAGACTTGGGTAAAGACACTTTGGGGAAAATAAAATACAAATTAATCACTTCACGAACCATTGCTGCATTATTATCCATTCTATATTTCTTGATCCTTTGACAAGCCTGACCTTACTTGACTTTGGAATGTAGCTGGCCTTCTGCACAAACTGCTTCCATGACATTTTACAAATACCTTTCCAAAAGATGTGCCAAAGATATCCCAAAGCTGAGTACTTGGTGCTTCAGTCAAAAAAATAAGTGCTGTCCCTTGAACTGAAAAGAAGCTCTTCTCTACTTTACTTAACCTTCTAGAGAAATTTAACATTCCAGGACATCGGTGTAATCTCCCTGCATCTGTTCCAGATTTCTATCCCTAATGGTTTTTTATGTTTTGCTCCACAGATACTCATCAGATGTGACAATTTTTAGCTTTGCCCTTATCCTGCTGCCAACCAAATTATGATCTTTTTTCCTGTAGTTCATTAAGTCTCATCACCATGAAAAAAAGTTAAGAGAGTTGCCATTTAGCAGGCACTTCCCCCTCATTTACAGTATTAAATAGCATTCAAAAAAAAAAAAAAAGAAAGGTGTCAGAGAAGGACTCAAAGCCTTAAAATATTCGGATTATTTCAAGTTTAACCATGCAGGAGGAGGGAAACTGTACTTGGTCTCAGTTAAGTTACACAACACTTAAAATACTCACCTACAGACAGCAATCCACCTTCCCTAAAAAACCACACCAAAAACTCCTGCATAAAGAAGAAACATTTCCTAGATTCCAACGTAACTTCTTTCTGCAGAGTTAATATTCCAAGAGGGAAACTTTTCCCTCCAGGAACACTGGGCTGTGCCCCTGTGAAGTGTTTGTGTTCAAACTGGTGTTAGAGCCAGGCTCTGAGGCTTCACTGCCACAGCTGGAGATGCAGCATTCCCAAACTCACTCCATCCCTGCTTTTCTTTTATGCCCACAACTCTGAAAGGCAAGAAGTTCAAGTGAGGTCTTCTTTCAAGGAATAAGGGAAGGGTTTATTCCTGAAGAAGAACATTTCCCTCGAGTTATCACCTTTACCTGAGCCAACACCAAACTTCCCGTGGCTGAGGACAGCAGAACAAGTGAGTCCTGCTGGCCAGCTGGAAGTTTTCTTATACTTGGCTCATAAAAACCAGCATCAGCCATTTTCAATCATAGGCTCCACTCTGGTTTAGTGCCCAGCTCTTTCCCCCAAAAAAACAAAACAAAAAAAAGGAGATCTGCACTGCAAGATTTTAGAAACATGGTTGAACTGATACAGAAAAGTCAATTCAACTTTTATGGGGAATCAGTTTAAAGGAAAATGGCTTTTCAGCCTCTGAAGAAAACGTTACTGGAGAAGAATCATCTCTGGCACAACAGGAGTCCTAGGAAAGACTGGGAAAAAATACAAAGAGGCTAAAATTCATCTGAATGACAGTCTCTTCCTCAGTATTAAAGAGTTTGCTACCTGCTTTCTGCATAATTTCAAAAATAGGCAACCTAGCAAAGA
The DNA here is from genome assembly GCA_013397115.1 of Edolisoma coerulescens. Classification (NCBI taxonomy): domain Eukaryota; kingdom Metazoa; phylum Chordata; class Aves; order Passeriformes; family Campephagidae; genus Edolisoma; species Edolisoma coerulescens. The sequence continues at coordinate 452,380 of VWZW01003650.1, read as the reverse complement.
AAAGGGGAGTCCAAAACAATTTAGGAAGACATCTGCTTCTCTTTCCACTATGAAGTTTTCTCCAGGGCAAAAAAAAAAAAAAATCTACACTAAAATGTGGGTGAATTGCCTACTAATCTTGATGCCATAATGATTTTTTGTCTTTTCTTCATACACCTTTTATATACCCTTTTATGTAACTTTTATGTATCCTCAGTGCTTTTAGCATGCATACTTGTAATTCCTTAAATTTGGTAACTCAACACAGACCCAAATATTCCATTAAACTAAGAAACCAAACATCCTGAAGGCTTTGCTCCTGGAAGCTGGAAAACCCTACCTTATCCTGGGAAACCAAAGTCCTCTCTAAAACACATCCTGTAAACTAAAATAAGCCCATCCAGGGGAGAATTCCTCGAGATAAGAGAATATCACAATAATCATTCAAGGCTCTCACTGGAGAATCTTTAATAATAATTTACAAAGTCTATAAATTGGAGACACAATCTATCGTGTGTGTACATTTCTGCACGTTCCACCCTAAGCAAAGCAGTGCACCTCAAAAATCCTTAAATAAATACCCAAGGGAAAACTTTTTCCCTTAACCATGTCTAGTTAATTTTAAGACCAGAAAAAAAGGCAACAGTCTCAACCTAACCTTTGCTTGCCATTCCCTTTCTTTGCTCCTCTTTTGTCAGATTGTTCAGGCATCCCCTTGCAGCTGGAGGGGAAGAGCAGAAGCCACTCAAGGTTAGACACATGGGCAGCTTCTCCCAGCTCCCAGCAGTCATGGAGCTGCTTGGAGCAGAGCTGGAGAAGCTGCAGCAAGGCCAGGCAGAAGGATAAGGACACCTCAGTGCCATCACAGCAGGTTCATGAGAACAGAAACTCAGTCTAAGCCCTTCCAGCATCGTTCATCTGTGCAAAAACACGACAGCAGATCATTCCACTTGGGGTCTGGATGCACTGAAAATACTGCCCGTAGAACGCAGAGGCACTGCTGCAGCAAACTGAAACCTTCTGTCAATCACATGTGTGCTCACAGGTATCCTGCTGGATAAAGCCACCCCTGAGCTGCTGGGAATGGTTCTGGTTACCCTCTGCAGGCAGAGCAGAGCTGAGGTGCAGGTGACAAGGTTGGATTTCTGGCTGGGTAGGAACACTGGAGTAAAGGATACACTTGGAGTAGCTCTGTTGGTTTTGGATACAACAGGCCTGCTGGGACACTAAAAACCCATTTTGAACTCCAGTCAATCTGGTAATCTATCCCAGGGAATGAAAGCTCCACTGCTTATCACTGCAGGATGTGACTGAGGGGTGCTTGGGGTTTGAATTACCATATTTAATTAAATGTAAGACACTGAAATGCTTGGGGAGAGCCACTAATGGAACTGCCCTGGCTGCAAAGCACGGCCCTTGTCATTGTCCCCTTCCAGTGATGCCTTGAGTGGCCACCTAAAAACAGAGACTGGACAGGGATAAGGGAATAAAGGCAGGGATTTATCTGAAGGGCCTTCAAAGGCACACCCTGGGCAGGCAAAGGCAACACCCAAAATGGACCCCGGGTCACGAGTTCTTCACACTTTTATCAGTTTGGTCCATTTGCATATCAGGGATAATCTCCAATTAAAACTTCAGTTAATGATGTCATTTCCCCAAGCTTACCCCCCTCCTAAAGATGTTGGTTGACACATTTTGGGCCTGGGACAATCTGGGTGTCCTTGAAGAGTAAGCTCAGAGAGGCTTTGTTGTGTCTAGCTGACAGGAGAGAACAGATGTTAACAGGCTACAAGAAAGTGCAGAGTTACAACTAGGCAATACAGCATTTGAAGAATATAAAAGCTAAAACCTAAAACATCACCAGCACCCAGTGTTCAGTACATTCGAAGGTATAACCTGAGAAAATAAATATTTTCACTGTTCCAGGAAACACATCTTACAGTTGGAAATGTTTTATCTGCTACTCTTCAGTGGTACTGCCAATATTAGTGGTCCATTATTAAACTTCAATGGATTTTCTGATTTAGACTCATTAGTAAATGATCTTAGAATTGCTCTCAGGGCCAAGAAAGCTGCCTAGAAACAAGAGAATGGTGGAAGCAGCAAATTTTCACCCTCTGCCTTTTTCAGATAATAAAGTATAAATGGCCAGGAACTAAAGATATGGGAATTGATGGAGCTGTGCCCAGTTATCAGCTGCTGCTTGCTTGCAGGGATGAAGATGCTATCCATGTGTATCCGTCAGAGTTTATCACAATATCTCTATCCAACCTCCCTCACCCACTACAACAATTCACTCTTTAGCCACATATTGAAATCAGACACACCTCAGGGCAGTCTCTCAAAATCCATCCCTACAAAAATCAATCTGCCTTACAAACACCAGGACAAATTCATCATCTGGCTCTGAGTCCAGAGGGAACTTTGAGTTGTGTGTCATGAGAATATTCTGCTTCTGGATGGCTTCAGGAACTGGTCTTACTCCATAAAAGCCCTCATGGTTTGGGACAGGGAAATCAGCCCTTTCCTAATGATATATTGGGATATTCAGGACCTGTGCTGGAGTTTGCAGCTGGGAGTGCCCTCAGCACAACAAGGCTTCTTTTAATGGTCTGGAATTCAGAGAGTGCAGCCCATTGGATATTGTGTTTTTCCCCATCACACTCCTCCCTGTGTCTTTCAGGTCGCTGAAGAACTGGCTGCCAAAAGGGAGGCAGAGAGAAGAGAAAAGCAGAAGAATGGAAAAGAACAAAAGGAAAGGCCAGCAGTGAAAAAGCCACCGAAAGTTGGAAAGCAAGTAAGGCAATGAAAGCAGGTTGTGAAGCCAGAGACAAAGCTCAGGTGTGGGCAGAGGCTGTGAAGTGACATTAAACTGCTCACCAAAGCTCCAGGCCTGGGTTCAGGAGACAAAGAACTGGCTGAGGTTGGTCCCTCTGAGCCTTTCCATGGCCTCGATGGTTCTGGGGAACTTTTTACCTCTCCTGTTTTAGGAACGGCCACGAGTGAGCTCAGTGGGAAGAGCTGATGGAGGTGCAGACTGTCAGGGACATAAATGAGGGCAAAATACACTTTAGGGCTTTGAGATCATTGCCAGGACAGTCAGACAGGTAACTAAAAGGTAACCAAGCATTCCCACTTTTAACGTGGGACAGAGAAGTTAATTACTGCCACCCCTTGCAGAATTAGGAATTAAGAGCCCTAGTCTCACTCAGATACCCACCTCAGAGCTTGTGTGCATTTCAAACTGATTTTTAAACCACATTACCCAACATTTCATAAACCTGTAAATAAAGCCATGCATTTTCAGCCCACATTCTCAAGGTAGGAACTATTTTTGTTTCAAATGACAGTAGACATCACTTAATGTACAATATACCCCCTGAAATCTTTGAGATAGAGGGCTGCTTTCACAGAAGACACGCTTCCAAATTATTTCAGGAGCAACTTCACAGAGCAGAACACCTGTGAAACAGAGCAGTGACCAAAGGGCATCTTCAAAAGCAAGCTGTGCAACAAAAATTGTCAGCTTTTGCTGAAGCAGCAGCTTTTGTTTCTCATTTACTCTGTAATATAAACAGAAGATGAAACAATATATATATATTTTTAATAAGGGTCATTAATCTCTCACTAAATATGTGGAGGAGAAGGGTGAGTTTTCTAGGGCAAAGCTTACTCTTCACTGCAAGTTTCACACAAATTAATTTGAAGGCCTAACCCTAGAACAAATATATATCAAAAAAAAGAGAGATGCTTTGCTTGGACAACATCCATTAATCTGGCCAAAGCTCTCAGAACATCTAGCCAGGAACCTAAATTACATGAATTTAGGAAGCATCAGTCAATTTAATTGGAAGGTAGATACCTAAATGTTAACTTGCAAATGAGCATCTTGAAAACACGATTTGGGGGGTTGGGGTGGGGGTTTTTTTCCCCCTTTGTAAATGAAAATATACAGCAGGCTGAAGGAGCAAATAGAAAAATGTTTTTCAAGCTCTTTAAGCCTGATTGCTTAACTTTGCTGACTAGGAAGGGTTGGGGCTGCTCCTGTGCAAACAGGGGATGTTTTTAAGTTGTGGGCACACGACTTCAGTCAGTCACTCGTTACTGTGACCAGTTTGTTGGGTGACACTGTCACAGCACTGGTGAAGCTCCTGAAACTGGATGGCACCTCCTCCATCTGCTTAAAAACCTGATTTTCACTGGATAAAATTTGATTCCTTCTGAATTTTGCACATTTCTGAAGATAAGAACCAACAACAGCAAAAATGTGCCTCGATCCCCTCGCAGCCTCCGCAAGGCTGTTTTGAAATGGGGTGAAATAACAGCAGAGAGCTCTGGGGGTTTATAACTTCATGTCATTCTCATCTCCTCAGCCATCACGAGTCCTGTCAAGTAAAATTCTGAGCCATTATATCAGGTTCTCTATGGTTCATTGAGAAAGAACAAAGGGAACATTCTCTCCAAGGTTATAGCACTGACAAGGGAAAAAAAAAGAGTATCTTAGACCAGTTGAGAAGTATTTGGAAAAGTTCTAACAGCAGGACTCTTATTAAAATAAGTATAGGCTATAAGTCATAGGGATGCAGGCAGAAAAAAAGCTCTGCTCCCAACTTCAGCTCTTAAAGAAAACAGAAGTTTGATCCCAGAAGGAAATTTAAGTATTTCTGAAAAGCCTGATAGCAATCTTTACAAAGAGTATTTGATATCAAAGCAACTTCACTTTCTTTTCTCTGCAAGGTGCTGATTTGATTTCCCATTAGGCACCTAAGGAAAAAAACCAACCCACAAATTCATCCTCCCCACATAATCCCTCTTTCCAAAAGCAGAACCAGCCTGGACTGCCTCACCCAGTAACCTGCAGGAGCTTGTCTCCCTGAACGTGAGCAAGGCTGTGCATCCCTGAATTTCACCCCGAAAGGTCTGACAGGGATTCACATTCTTGTCCTTAGTGAAACCTGCCAGGAGAATGCCCACAGGAAATGTGCACAGTGGAGTCAATTCTGTTTTCCCTGCTGTCGAATGGGAATCACCTGGTGTGGAATTGGCTTTGGAAACAGAAATAGACTGAGACTTTTATTTCCACGTTTCTGCTTAAATTCAAACATATATTGCTGCTTCAAGGTGTCCTAACACATTGAAGACAGAACAAGCATGGAATCAATCAACTGAAAATCAAAAAATACATGAACTGGCTTCATAGGAAAAGTTCTTTTTATTATATTAACTCTTAGGCTGTTAATTGAGCCAAGAGGGAAAACAGAACAGCATCCTACAATTGTCCTTTAGACACAAGGGAGTGGGTTTGATTAAAATCAATTAAATTGACACAGTGATATTATTTATATCAGTGTATAAAGTCACTGAAGCAAATAACTAAAATGATTCATTGGCTTATTTATAACAATAAAATGTTGATGTGTCCTGTTCTATTAAGAGGCTAAAAATGAATAACCCGTTTTTAGGCTGGTTTGAGGGGAATTTGTTGGGTTTTTTAATAGCTGACACATTTCCTCTCAGAACATCATGGTTTAATCCTTTTCTATAAAATACCGTGGAAAAATGGTAAGAGAAGGATTCTGCCTACTGCAAACAATCCAAGGATGAACCTCAGAAGTGCCACACCCTGTAAAACTGGGAATACATTTGAGTAACTGGGGATTTGAGCTCAAATCCTCAAACTTTTCCTTATACTTTACCAAAACAGCTCTTGATGTCAGTCAAGAAACTCCTGAGTCTCTTTCAAGTGCATCTATAAAGTAGAAGTGATAAATGTATTTAGATTTTGTCTGTCCTTCTGGGCCCAAACTGTAATTACTGTAATAATACTTTAATTAAAAACAGATATTTGATAACTCACATAATAGGGCTGGCAACTGTACCTGCAGGGAGCAGATATGCCCCTAATTACAGGGCTTATTTAGAGGGTGTTTAGTTTTAATTATCCCAGGAGCTGCACTTTATATCTCACTGATAACAAGTGGTTTGCAGGTTATTTAGCAAAATCCTGATCCACCTTGTGCTGTCTTGTGTAAATCCACATTCACCTCCTCTCCAAACAGTGATCTAATTTCCCTTTATCAACTATTACCTCACTCACATTTTGAGATTTATGACTGATATGAGATGAAGAAAGTTTGGTAATTTTCTGGCAAGTTTTTCCCTCAGAATTATCAGTTCAGCGAAATTAAACTGTTTCAGGAACACAGCAACTGCAAAATAAGGAACTGAAAAAAAAAAGCAAAGTAATTCTATTTAAATATTGCAAGTCTCCTACCTAAACTACATTTTCAAACAAGCTGAGGTTTAATTCTTGTTTAATTTTGTGACTTGAGTGGATAAAATGCCACCCCTTCTCTCATGGAGCAACCTGGGCTAGTGGAAGGTGTCCCTGCCCATGGCAGGAGGTGGAATTAGATCTTTCAGGCCTTTTCCAACCCATCCCATAATTCTATGAAACAATGCTGTCAACAATTCCTCTTTTCACTTTCTAGATAGTGGATGACAGCTGGAAAATGGGTCCAAGCAATTTCCTTTCCATACTGGAGGAAGGAAGCTCCCAGTACAAAGGTCAGTAGAAGAAGATAACAATTCCAGCTGGAATGTTCTCCCAGATCAGCTTAATCTGAATGTCATTCCTATAAGGTCAAGTGGGCAGCTACCCAAACTGTGGAACATTATAAAAATTAGGATTTTAGATTAAAAAATGGCATTTAGGAAGGGAGTCTCTCAGTACCTCAATTCTGCCTAGGAATCTGTCAAAACCATTGAGGTAATCACGCAGGAAGGGACATTTCTGTGGGTGAAAGTGAACAAACTCAAAGTAAACTGCTTCAATACATATAAAAAAGGCTTTTTTGGATTTTCTGAGGGCAAAAAAAAAAAAAAAAAAGACATCAGAATAGCCAATAATTCAAAAGCACCATACTGTAGATCGAGTTTCAGCATTAATGTTTTCATACTCCTGTAACTCCACCTGTCCTGTCTCCTCCAAGAGTGAGAACTCCTGGAAAGAGTCCATGGATTCCTTCACAGCATCCACAACCACTCAAATTATTTTTGATTGTATGTTTCAATAGGAGGAGCATCTTCTCAAGCCAAGGCACAAAACCATGAATGTACTTGCTTCATGCAAATTGTGTGAAAATAAAACATAACTTTCAGCAAGGGGCCTGGCTGATTCTTCACCTAGAGAAAGCACCCAAAAGCAGAGATTTCTGAATAAAAATCATGAAGGGGCATTTTGTTCTTTTCCAGATCTCTTCTATCCTCTCCTCTGCTCTTGATACTTCTGTTTATCTCCTGAACACTTGTCTTCAGTGCTCAGCCTGATTCCCAAGAGACTTAGCAATCACCTGGAAGCTGGCATGGAAGTCATGCACTTGTCTGAAGTGGAAATGGGGTTATTTTGGCTGTATCTCTGCAGATTCTGTTCTGACACAATGTGGGAAAATATCTTTTCTGCTCTCCACTCTTTGGAGTGAGTGGCCTTGCTGAAATTCCTCCTATGAAAAGTCTCCATTATTCCCTCCTGCTGACAAATTGCTGGCGTCACGTTTTCTGCCTGGTTTGAGCTGGCTGGAGAGAAAGAAGTGAACAACTTGCTAAATGTGCATCAGTAGTTTGGCCTGACCTCTGACTTGTAACAATTAGGATTTTCTTACACGTTATAAATCACAGAGCAGCTTTCTGGCTAAAAAAAGGAGCTTTTCATCCCATCTACTCTCAAATCCCACACCAGAACCCTGCTGAAGGCAGCAGGAGCTTTAGATAAGGATCAAATGCATCCATACTTCTTCCCTTAGCTGGCCAAGGATGAAATGGCACCTGGAACTCAAAACCAGCCGTGGCAAGAGTGGGGTTCCCACCCAGCAAATCCCCAGGGCAGGGAAGGAGCAGCGTGGAAGCAGCAGAAAGGAGGCAGGAGGGGTTTGCCTTGGAGGAAACATGCTTGGCTGTAACCTCAGCACAGCAGTGGATACCAGAGTGAGGAATAAAAACACCACAGAGGTCAACAGGGTACTTTGATAGCCACAGAGACTCCCAAATTTCACAGCTATCTCGTGTAAGGAGCCAGGGAGTTTATGAGGGGATGGGGGATTTGTCACCCAAGCTGTGTCTGAACACCAGCACTGCCATCCCCAGCAAGATCCCTGCTCTGAGCCCTGCAAATACAGAACTTTTTGGGGGGTTATTCACACTCTGTGATTCCCATTTCCCACTTCAACACCCACACACCTCCAGCCCATCCTGGTGGAGCTGGCAGCTCTTAAGGCACACGAGAAGGAGCCCTTTTCTGCACAGAGCACAGCCAGAAACCCTGGAGTGGAAAAGCTCTCTCGCAGGCTTCAAAGAACACCTGCAGTTCTGTCTGGGGCACAGGAAGAGTTTAGAGCTGTGCAGTTACACTTCAGGTGGGGTTTTTTGCCCTCCCTTTCTCCTGGTGGACCAGGTCTGCTTGACACCACGCTTATTTTTAGGAAACAGCTGTTAATTCCTCCTTGCAGCACAATCCCCTGCCTCGTTCACAAGCCCTTAAGGGCTTTTTATTGCAGGGCACTCACTCAGTATTACCTGAGGGTTGTCCAAAATTATTTTATTTTTAATCTACCCATGGATTCTTTGGCCATCAGAATCAAATCTACAACGAAATCTGACCAGAAGAGTGCAAGCAGTCTCTTGTATTTCTAATTTTAGGCTGCTTTCATCTCAGTAGCAGAATTATGCAGGAAGAAACAGGTTTGAGTTTGGTCTTTCTACACTGAGAACTTTTTTCCTGTTCTTGTGTAGAAATAGGTCACTTGCTATCAGCATTTGCACAGAAGTTCAGATTGATTAGTGCAGAAATCTTGAAAAGATGATTGAAGTGAGAGAGCTTGATTAAGAATTAAGAAAATTAAGAATATCAGGAGGAATTCAAAGCCCCTTGTAAGTGTGTCTAAAGTTTACCTAAATGACAGCTGCCCAAACAACAAACACCTTTGTTTTGTCACACCCCTCAACACTTAATTTTAACAAAGTGATCCCATCCCCTGAAACTGGTGCTTTATTCCTAGCTTACTTAAATATTTTTAAAAATACAGATCCGTTCTGACAAAAATCTAAACATTTCAGTGACAAATTTTCTGACTCTGTGTTTTTAACTCCTAACTCCTCTACCAAGCTAGAGCTGCTGCCTACACTTCACTGGAATTCATGAAGCCTTTTATCCTCCCAGAGCTGTATCTGGCACTTTTTCTAGTTGCTAAACTGCACTTGCCAAGCTCTAAAACACTGATTTTAAATGATGTGGTTGGAAACAGCCACTTGGTGTGACATCTCCTTTCACACTGGAATAGCCAGACTTTATCTGGGGCAAATGTAAGGCTGAGCATTGCCTCCCTCTTCCTGGGGTATATTTTTGCAGTGTGAGGCAGCAATGTGCTCTTCTCCCCATTCTGCAGAGGACCAGTTGATATTTATGCCTTGCTCAGTGTCACAGAGGATATTTGTGTTCAAACACTCCATGGAGTGTCCAAATACTCCTTTAAGGTGTGGTGATATTCTGTATTTTTAACCAGCCTTCAAAAGATTCAAATCCTTGCTCAAAGTGGCCATTTCGAGAGAAGCTTCCTGCTTCAAATAAATATATTGCAATTATTAGTCACGAGCTGCTCTCTGAAATTCAGGGATATTGGAGTTCCCTGTGGCCTGCAGAGCAGGGATGCTGATTTAGGAGTGGTCTGGGCTGCCTTTGAGCCCTGAGCCAGCTATGCATATAAAATAATCCCAAAATAAGCACACGCTATTTTAGAAAAGGTGACATAAATTTCAGTGCATACACACAGGCACAGAAATAGCTCCTGGAGCTGGCTGACCCTGCCTGTAACAAAATACCAGACTCTCCTGACCAGCCAGTGAAAACATAACATCCTTAGCCTCCTGACCCCCCTTTAAAATTAACTTTGAAACATTTTGTTGATCTATAAAAGAATAACAGAGCATCTAACACCTATGAGTTATTGATCTCTCCACTAAAATGAGGCACCTCTAACCCAGTGGTTAATAGAACACTCAGATAACTCATTGCCAGGTAATATCAGAGTCTGGGGGGACCCTCCCTGGTTTGCCTGCAGTGGGTATTAACCATTAATCAATCTACAAAATGACAACAAACAATTATGAAAAAAAAAACAGAACAGAAAAATCTACGGATCCCTCTATGAAAAATAAATATCTAAAGCCTTGTACTCCTGTGAAAACATAGCACTTGCAACCTGTTGACCCAGCCAGGAAAGTGTTTAAAAATTCACATAACTCCTCCTGTATTCCCCAAGGCTGGAATTCCAGGCTGGAGGAGCTACCTCATAACTTGGGCAAATCAGCTTCTCCTCCTGAAATATTACGTGACACCTGCCATGCCCTCTGATGACCCACGAGTAATTTAAAGAAATTAAATGTCTGTACTTTGGAGTTTCTTCCATTACCAAAATATCCCCTTGTCCTCCTCCATCCCCACCATTTTCAGTGGTGAAATTAAGACCACTCACCTGCAAGAACTATTCCCTCTGTGGAAAACTACACATTTTGGGCCCTGAAAATTTGTTAGGGATGGAAAGAGCAGCCAGTCTTGGATTAACTGAACCTTGGATGTTAAAACCTTTCTGAATTTGTACGGTGCCTTCAGCAGGCAAGGGGTACAGGGGAGAATATCTGGTACAAAACAGATTCATGGAGGAGCCAACATCTCAAAGTGGAAAACTGTCATTTCAAATCATCTGGAAATTGAATTAGCACACAGAGCTGGAGATTAGCTGTCATTTAGGAAGATACTATCAGGGCTTGAAATGCAAGATATGAATTGTCTTCCTTCAAATTAGCTCAAGAAGTGTAGGGAAAAAAGAGGTGTTTCCATTAGAATAAGGCACTTTGCTAATAGCAGAGAGCTCAGATATGCACCGAGCTCGTCAGAGTTCATTTAGTTTTCTTTCTAAAGAAAATCGCAGTTTGCCTCAACAAAAATAACGAGCTGCACCTCAGGATCATTAGGTACTTTATCATAAATAGCTTTTTTTTTTTCATCACCAGTTTCACAAATTTGCTGTGACTGGGTGTTAGGCCTTTTTATTTCTTCTCTTTTGCACAGCACTTCAAAACAGAGGGGCTGGATCAGGTGGGTCTTGTCTCTTTTGGGCTGAAGTGCCTTCCAATTTCTGCATCGAGCTTAAAATTCCCCAGAGTGAAGCCTCTGTGTGGCCGTGCATCCCTCGTGGGTCAGCTGCAGGTTACTGCTCTGTTGCTGTCCCCTCCCTCTCTCCCACTTCCACATCCTCAGTGCTGGTTTTATTCCTCTTCCAGTGCCCCTATTCCCATATTTCAGCCTCCTGGGAATTACTACAGAGGCCAACTCACCAGGATGCAGCAGCTCTGGGTAACTGAGCCACAGGGAGAACAGGGAACTTCGTGGTGTGAATTCACCCCCTTCCTTTGGTCCCCAAGCCTGTGTCGTGCCAGCCAAGTGACACTCATGGAGAGCACATCCTTCAGGGCAGGAGCCATCCCTGTGCCTTCCTCATGGAAAACATTTAAGCCCTGTGCTGTTGAACAGAATAAAATGATGCCAACATCGGGCACGGGACGGGGCTCTCGGAGACTGAGAGCACTCGAGGCTTTCAGCTTTGCAGCCTCCAAATGACAGCCTCACCATCCCATTATCCTCCTGAATTCCGATACCGTTTTGCAACCCGAGGCAAAAAAAGAAATCCCTTAACCTCAAGATTTACAGATCCTAACACAACAGGGCTCTGAACTTGGTAAGGGTCCCCAGAGCCTGCTACTTTCATACAGCTCCTAATTTAATCAAGCCTGCCTACAACTGCCCTTTCTTTTGCCTCCAGAAGCAGTCGGAGAAACCAACGGCTTCTGTAACTTTTTCCCCTTTTTTTCTTTCTTTTGGCTAACAGTCTTTTGGGAGAACAGAGATAACAGATCGGATTTTCTCCAGGATCACGACCCGGAGCTGATCAAAGAAGGGGAACGGGAAGAAGTGGAGGACGAGATCAGAGTGCAGGTGTGCTTACAATAGCAAGAGGACACTAATCATGTGCATTACCTGTGTATATATTTTTCTCCAGCTGTAAGAACTGGCCCTGGCACAGACCTTCCCTCCTTCCAGAGTCCCTACTACCTGTTCTTTGCTTTCACACTTGTTCAGCTGAACAATTGTCTGGGGTGAGGTGGCAGAAGAGAACACGGAGGAAGATTCAGCCGCGTTTGTCTTGTGCAGGTGGATGAAGTGATGCAAGAGAAGCTGCTGAAACTCAAACAGGCTGTGGATGGAGAGACAGGCACCAGTAAAGCTGGCAAAGGTGAAAAGGTAAGAGCAGCACGTTGGGAGAAGGGAGGCTCAGTCTCAATTCCCTGCCCAGGTACAGTGGTGGTCAGTGCCAACCTTAGGTACAAATATCAACCCTAGACATTTACTGAATCTCAAGTCAGAAACATCTGAAAATCTCTTCACCTGTGGCTGTCTTCAGGGCCTTCTCCCTTAACTCCCTTTAACTTTTATAAATAGTGCTTAGGACAAAAGTTGAGCTATTCCAGAGATCAATCACTACAAGGTATTTCAGATTTTCACCCTCTTGAAATCCTTGGATGCAGTCAAACAGCAAAATGGGAGCAATCCCTCTCTTTAAGGTGACCACTTCAGATTCATGGTTTTCCAAGGAAAACAGGGATCTGGAGGCCAGTAAGTTTTCCAGCTGCTGGCTGTTTTCCTCCTAAATAAAGGCTGGTTATTATATTTCAAGACTGTACACCAAAAAAAATTCCCTTTGAATGTTTTGATGTAACCTTTCATTTGTCTGTAACACCACATAGATCACACACAGCCAGGTACTCATTATGTCACTACATCCTACTGAAGGATAGGATTGGGAATTTGCAATTAAGCCAAGTTTATTTAGGCATAAGAAATAGGTTAAACCCCCCCAAACACAGCACATGTCTTGTTCACATCTAGTTCTACAGCATTATCATATGAAGAATTCCACAGCTTGTGGTTCTTTAAATTCCTTCCCCAAGCATTTAAATTAGAGATCATGTCAGTGCAAAATAACTCAAAGCTTCCACCACCCCACCACTCAATCAGCAGATCCACTTAAAACCCTCAGGGCAAATAGCCAACCCTAATCTCAAGCTGTATTTCATTTCTATAATACCTTTTTAGCAAGCAAATACTTGCTGTTGCTCTACTTCTACTCAAATTATCTTTACAAATGCTCTTTCACCTGACAAACGTGCAGGGACACTCGAATAAGGAAAGACTGGGGCAGCTCTGAAAGCTGATCCCAACTGGATTCCTAAATCTGTTTCAAAAATAGGGGGGGGTGGCTTAAGATACACAGACGAAATATTGCAACAATCTTCCCCAAGTTTTCATGGGCAGACACATTTAGATCAGCCTGACAGTGCCCTGCTGCAAAATGTCCCACTGGAATTACAGAGCTTTAGGTTAGGGGCTGGGTTGGGGTTTTTTTCCTTCAGTGTAGTGCTGGAATAGCTTAGGGTGGAGGGAGATTATTTAACTTTTATTTTCCCAAGTTGTGCCAGTAGCCTGAGAGAAGGAGGCAGGGAAAGAAGTACTAATTAGATAATACAAATTCCTTAAAGATTTCATCTAAAAAAACCCCACCCAAGCCAAAACAAGTTCTATTTTGAGGAGTGGGGAATGGAAGGAAAGATGCAGTGTTAGCCAAAACACATCTTCCCTGTGCAAAGCCATTTAAAATGTCCATTCAGCATTGGCAAAGGCTTTTTCCAATTAGTATCTGCATAAATATCTCAGTCATAAACCAAACGAGTGCATACCTGTGCACACAGCCTGCAGATCTGCTTCGGGATAATCTGGTCTAGATAATAAGAATAATGTGAGCTGGAAAGTTTTGGAAATAGCTCATTAATTTATTATTCAGCAAAAAAATCCCCAGTTTTTCAAGCCACATCCTAGGTCCCATATGTCTCCCCCTCAACTATGCAGCATGAAATACCAGGTGGTTGTTTCAGGTTCTCATTGTAGCCAGGAGCAGGTCTGGAGTACAACGTGAAATATCCCCCTGCCAAAAAAAAAATTGGGATATTCTGCATTCTCAAGAGAATTCAATATTCTTCAGAGAAATCAGACCTTTTCCTGCACTCTGGCAGTGGGCAAGGGGCACTGAAAGGGCAATTTCTTTAAGAGAATTTTTACAAGTGGCATTTTGTGTCTACGGACCATCATCCCAAATTCCTGATGCCACGTTTGGCCATTCCCTCTGATTTAAGGAGGGATTTCTTCTGCTCTCTTTGTCAGGGAATAGTCCCTACCAGAGGTGGGTGTTCTGTGCCTTTCCAAGCCTTAAGATGAGTAGTTCACTGATGCCTAAAGAGGCCACCTAAAAACCAGAGACTGGACAGGGATAAGGGGATAAAGGNTAAGTTTGGTTCATTTGCATATCAGGGTTAATTCTCCAATTAAAACTTCAGTTAATGATGTCATTTCCCCAAGCTTACCCCCCTTCTAAAGATGTTGGTTTACACATTTGGGGCCTGGGACAGTCTGGGTGTCCTTGGAGAGCAAACCCAGAGAGGTTTGTTGTGTCTGAGCAGCGTGAGAGAGCAGCAGCTCCCAGGCCACAAGAGACTTCAGAGTTACACACTGGGCACTACAGGGTTTGAAAATATAAAAGTTAAAACCTAAGGCGTCACACAACTCAGAAAACTTCTGTCAAATCTGTATTAAAAACAAAAATCTGCCTGACCCACAGGAAGCAATCTGAGTTTGAAAGTCCCTTCTGTGGGGAATACAGCAAGGACGTTTTGGAATTGGACTCTTAAGGGAAATTTCTCCCTTCCAGTCAGTGTTCCAGACATCTCAGCTCTTAGATTAAAAAAAACAATATATAACAGCTTCAGGCATACCCAGAGCCACTCCTTTACTTCCATAAGTACTTTATCACTGATTCCCAAACCTTCAAATACCACTTACTGCTAAAAGCTGACACTTAACCCTACCAAGAGCTGCTCTTAGAGCTCCTGAAGATAAGAATCCCATTTGCCAGCTTTGTGGAAGAATGAATTTGGGTGAAAAAATTGTTCTTCTCATGCCAAGTGGGTCTCCAGAGCAGCAGACTGACCTGGAAATACCAAAACTAATTCGATTGCACCCAATGCTCAATAAACCACACAGATCCTGTGCCTCTTTCCAAGCTGGAAGCTTCCCACACCCACAGACTGTCCCACCTCTGTGGCCCAGCTCTTACAGGGGATAGAGCAGTGTCCTGTTTAAGAAAAACACTCTGGTGGATTCCTGGAATCTCTGATTCCTCCAGATAGCTCCAGCAGGTATTAAAGGCAGTAATCCATAAGGTGTTACCTGTATTTAACATGGCAAAGCTTAGGTAAATGTACATTTTCCTTCCTAAAGGGAAAGTATTAATGTTATTTTTAACTAATGTGAGGTGTATTCTCTAGGCACAATCAGTTTTCAGAACCCTAGAAAGTAGCTAAGGGTAATTCCATTGCTGGGCAAGAAAATCACCCAAACTGCCTGGGAAAAGCAGAAAGCATGTTTTAAATCAAAATTAAATTCTTAGTTTATAAATTAATCCCTTAAGAACTGTAGAAGATGGAAGCACAAATAAACTTAACAAATGCAGAGCGGTGCTGAATGTTTCTGTGCTGTGCTGCTGCTTTACCAGAACTTTACCAGAGCTTGGAACAAGGGCTGTGCTGCTCCAGCTGGAGCTGGGTGAGGCTTGACACCTGTTAGTGCCTCCAAAGACTTGGAGGGGGGCAAAAAAAATGTCAACAGTGAAGAATTTATCCTAATTTTTGGGGTATTTGCTGGAAGGAAAGGGGTGGGAGGAACAGATTCCTTCTGGAAAGGGTGCTTTAATTTTTTTGCCAGTGACTGTCACAGGAGAGGGGACGAGGATCCAACAGAAGCAGAGGAATGTGGGTCAGCTCTGCTGTAAATTGCATTTCCCTTCACTTTGTACAGTGGCAGCTTATCCCTTGCCCAGCCAGGGATCACCAAGCTGGGACTGGGAGCACCGTGTAGGGACAGGCTGGAAGGGAGATGGCCTCTGAGTGAGGAACAAGGCAGTCACTGACCTGGAAGTTGCATTTAAGAGCTTATCAGAGGGCTTTCTGTGAAGCCCATTGTGCTGCTTTTCCTGCTCTGCTCCCCCAAGGATTTCTTTCTGATCTCCACTCCAGGTAAAGCAGTGCATTGGGAATGAACACACCCACACATACACACAAAGGCATGGCCAGAATTCGGGGGAAAAAAACCAAGAAAAAAGACCAAGAAAACCTAGGAAAGGGGGAGATGAGAACCTAAGTGTGTAAAACTTGCTTCTGGAATAGGCCTCAACACAGCTTTGGAGATCCCCTTTTTTGGGAAGCTGGGCAGAAGCAGAGAAAACCACAAATGGCTGTGACAAAACTACTGAAAAGAACAAAGCCATAGAGAACGAGGCCAGAAGAGAAGCTGGGTGAGAACTGAGGAAAGGCTGGGTCTGAGGGCTGTGATTCCCAAGCCCCGGTGATTAGACTGCTGCAGATCAGCACCCAGAGCTCTGAGCCAGCTCTGGGAGCTGTAACCTCTTTGGATGCTGTGCCTAAACCCAACAGGGATTGCAGATCAGAGCCCCTCGTTCAGCAAGAGTTTATTTATCAGTGGGAACATCTTTGGCTAAGGGCTTTTCCAGTACAAGTGTCAGAAGCTGCTTGTTTTACCTCAGCACTGCCAGAAAAGACTTCTCAACCCATGCCCAAACCTGCCCTTGCTCAGCCTCCCATCTCAAGCATCTCACGTGATCCAAGGAATCCACTAAAAAACTGCATCAGCTGCTGCTGGTTCCCCTTAAACCACAGGAGCACCTTCCTCTTGTCCCTTTTCCACAGGGGAGCCAACAAGAAACACGGAGAGGGACTTGTTACAAGAGGATGTAGGGACAAGGGGGAATGGCTTCAAATTAAGGGCAGGGATGGATGGGATATTGGGAAGGAATTGTTCCCTGGGAGGGTGGGGAGGCCCTGGCACAGGGTGCCCAGAGCAGCTGGGGCTGCCCCTGGATCCCTGGCAGTGCCCAAGGCCAGGAGCAACCTGGGCTAGTGGAAGGTGTCCCTGGCCATGGCAGGGGGTGGAACTGGATGATCTTCCAAACCAGGCCATTCCATGATTCCATGACTCTTGGTGGCCAAAGCTGGAGCCAGGACTCGTGAGATCACAGCCAAAGGGTGTCACAGATCCTCCAGTTTCAACAATTTCCCTCAGCGAGACATTTGGATACCCTCTCCCTCCTGGTGCCATTCCAGCAGCAGACAGTGCTCTGGAATTTGGTCTGAAATCAGGTTCTTGTCTGCTCCAACCTCGGAGCTACCCAAAACATTTTGCTGAGCCCACACAGCAGGAGAAGCCACCCCGCTGGGCACGGGGGACAGCCCTGTGTCCCTGCCAGCTGATGCAGCTCACTCGGTGGGAGTTATCAAAGCAGAAAATCACCGAGTCCAAGGCTGGCTACACAGAAGCTCGACTGCCATCTCGGAGAGAGGAGCAAGGAGATTTCCATTACAAACCACGAGCATGTTCACATTCATTAAACATTATCATTTGCTAAGTAAAAGCTGTTCCCAGTAAGACATTTTGGAGGCAAGCCATTGTCTACAATTCCTATTTGCCCTTATCGCATCTCAGCCTGTGCCAAATTCCCCCCAAATGCTGTTGTTAATTAGGAAAACACATTTTTCCTCTGCACAGTTCATTTTTGTTTTGCTCTGGAGTTACTTTATTGGTGAAGCTGCCTTGAGGACAAGACCAGTTGGCCAATAAATTCAACATATGCTTAGTGTCTTTACATAGGTTGAAACGAGCTTTTCTTCCCAGTCAGACCCAAATATATGTAATTTCTGCCTTGTTGGAAGAGAGGTTAAAAAGACAAAAACAGGAGGAACAGCAAAAATAAACCAGTGACAGCCTCAATATTTCCTCAGTTGTTAAAACAGCACAGCAGATGCTTTCTTCTTCCCATTCCTTTTCTTCAAAACAAAATCCCACTGGCACATTCTGATGAATATTTGCTGCCAACCTTATTTATGTAAAGAAACCCAAAGTGTAGTTCTGCAAATACAGAGTTGTTTGGTTTGTTTAACCCAAAACTTAAAAACATCTCCTTTTCCCAGTTAGCTGATCCACATAGCGCTGGGTTCAGGCTGCATTTTCATCTGGATTTTCTTTGTGGCATCATAAACAGTAACAGGTGATTGAACCACAGGTTATTTATGTTGTGTCTACCCTTGAAAACCTAAAATTGATGTATTCCTGAAAGCTGCTGATCTATTCTGTGAAAAAGCCCAGCATTTTCCAGATAATTGGATAGGATTTTTTAACTCAACAACGCAGCCTCCAGAGCTCTGCAGAAGTATTCACTAGTATAAAAAAAGGCAAAGTAAATGACTGTATTCCCAGGAAAGCGAACATAAACTTTTGGAAAGAATAAGCTGTCTTGTTCAACTAAGCATTTAAGCACGTGCTTAAATTTAAGCTGTTGGAGAAATCCCCTGGTGCACCAAGGTTTCTGAGCAAACAGCTCCACTGAAGCAATCCTGAAATGCTTCGTAGGGCTGGAGCTCAGACACCAGTGGTGGGCACTAACGTGGATTAATGATGCCCTCTCCACACTACTAATTATCCCTGACCATATTTATGGCTCCTGAGCTGTAATTAATGGAGGGGCTTGACAAGCCCGAGTCACATCTTCCTTATTTATGTTTGCCACAAGTTTTTTTTGTAATACGTAAAGGAGCGAGGCACGCGAGTCGAAATATTTCCGTGGTGAAAGTGTGGTGAAAATATGAAAAGAGTTGTGTTTTTCTGACCTTTTCCAGCTTCTTCCCTGAGGCATTAGGGAAGAGAAGGATGTCCAGTGGTTAGGAGAGTAGCCAGAGTCTCAAGAGCTTTTCCCCTCAGGGAAGCTGCTTATGTATTTTACTTCAATATATACATATTAAAAAAAAGGCATAAACAGTCTCTGGAGCAGCTACTTGGACCCCACACCCTTTTCCTTCCTGCTTCCTTCTTGGGCAAGGGCCATATCCCCCCTCACCCACAGAATTGTGCTCCAGAAAAATCATGCAATAAGAATCATACAATTGGGAAAGGTCTCTGACATCATCGAGTCCAACCCTTAACCTGCACTGCCAAGGCCACCACTAAACCGTGTCCCCAAGTGCCACAGCCACACAGCTTTTAAATCCCTCCAGGGCTGGGGATTCACCACTGCCCAGGGCAGCTTGTGCCAGTAAAAAATAATTGTTTAAAATGCAACCAAAAGGAAGGAGAGGAGCTTTTTCCCTTGGAGCAAAACGACCCTGGGATGCTCTCCTATGCAGCCTCACTGGAAGCAGTGGGACTGCTCTTCAAGGATATGATTTTTCCCTCTGGGCTACATTCAAACACTGAAACACTGGCTGTTCTGGCCCTCACTTTGCTTCAGTACGTTCAAAAATATTTATCTGTGCTAAAGTCACTAATTCCTGCCTGGTTTTGTGGTCCTCAGGGAGGCAAGACAGCCAGGAAGAGAAGGATACCTGAGCTGGAGAGAGATTGGACTCCTGACAGGTAAAGAGAGAACCTCTCTGCATCAGACGTCCAACATCAACCTCGGTTTTCCTCATCTCCACCAACAAACACAAATTAAAATCCCCATTCTGCTGCCACACACCACGAGGACCAGCCCCATCACCTCCAGGCAGGTTAATTCCAGTTTGCAGAGCTAAGCACATGCAGCACTTCAGCAGGATATTGGCCCCATGTGCCTCTTTCCCCCCTCTCTGCAGGTGCAGAAGCACCTGGCTGGTTTGTTGACTGTCAGATTTTCCATCCCAGCTGGAGCCTGATAAGGGATGCTGCAGACAAGCCCTTGCACTCTATAAATCCCCCTTCCTGGCTGAGCTGTAGTGTACATGCCATAAATCAGTCTGATGGGTCAGTAAGAGTCCTGGCAGACCTGGCCACTTCTTGCTCTTTGAAGCACCCTCATTTTATTTGGAGGATCTGAGAGGATTTCTTCTCCTGAGCTGCCATTTTCCATGGGAGTGATGTGTTCCCTGATAATCTGGCCACACAACACTGACACCAACACAGAGCTGTCACCACAGGGACCAGCTGATCCAGGAGCAGGGCTGGGGAACAGCACAATGACAAACACCAGCAGTGGGAGTCACCCCACAAACCCTTTTGTGCAAGAACAGCAAGACCTGGACTCGATCGTTTGGGTGCTGGCACCACACAATCAGCCAAAGATCTCTTTACCTGCTTTAAAATATAAACAAAACCCTCACCCTCTCCAAGGAAATATTTAAAATCCATGTCTCGTGGGTTGTAACAGAGCAGGACCTCCCCTAAAGAACAGTGCCAAAGTCTAACAAGGATGTACATATTCCCTGCTTTTAAAGCTACTCTTGCACATATCTGCTTCTTTAAATATAAACTTCACATGCAGCCAGCTGAAAACACGAGCTTTTTAGTAGCTGACTTTTTATCTGGCACTCTGGCTCCAAGCTTTGATCTTCCCTGCTGAGCATTTCAGGAATAAGCCAGAGAAGGGATGAGTAACTCAAGATTCATCTCCATTTTGGCCCAGAGGAGGGGGCACAGGGGGCTCCAGTCAGCAAAGACTGGTCACATCACACTCCCTTGGAGGAGACTCGGGACATGCATCCTTTAACCGGCCCAGTAAAAATAATAAACCAGGAAAAGCTGAAGTCCTGCTCCCAGAAGAGCTGCCAGGTTAGTCCCATTCCACCTTCTGCCTGTTTTATGACGCATTCCCAACATAAAAGCACTGAGGATGAAAGCAAGAGTCAGAGCAGCAAAATCAACCTTGTTGAAGGTGCATTAAATTTTGGATTTGCTTATTGCTACTCCTACATGAATTGTGCCACTAAGACTGCATAAACATAAAACTCTCCTCAGCTGAAATGGAAAAAAAGGCTGCAGACCTCAAGTTATACCTGCAGGTTCATTAGCCAGCTGAGAGGCACTATTAAATATATTTATTGTAGCCAGACCAGGACATCCCAATTAAGATAGGTGAGAAAGAATAACTGAGGAGAAAGAATGCGAAAAGTGTACAGAAACACTGAGAGATCTAAAAAGAATGAAATCAATATTTTTATGCAGTCAGTACACCACGAATTTCCAAAAGGTTTATGTCATTCTTGAAGCCGTGTCAATCTATAGAACCAAGTGCCAAAAGTGTCACTGAAATTAACACTTAGAACTCCAAAAGAGAGCGTGGAGAAGATCCACACCAATGGAAAAGCACACACAGATTGAAGTGTTTTAACTCCTTCATTATTGGCAGCTACTTCCAGCCACTAATGGAGATAGGGAGAAACTTCCCCCGGGGAAGTTTTGCCCATTTCATGGAATCCCAGAATGGTTTGGGTTGGAGGGGACCCTAAAGCTCATCCAGTCCCACCCCCTGCCAGGGGCAGGGACACCTTCCCCTACCCCAGATTGCTCCAAGCTCTGTCCAACCTGGCCTTGGACACTTCCAGGGATGGGGCAACACTTCCACGGAACGTTTTTGCCCCAATCCCCCTTTGGCCAGCGTGACCACAACACTGCAGGTGGTGGATCTGAGCCAGGCATTCCCAGTGTGTTCCCAGGGAGATGAGGCTGTCTGTTGCCAACACAGTAAATTCCAAGAAGAATTAATGAATTAGTACTAATTGGAGAGCTAAGTGAATAGGTATAGTAGTGTTAGGCTTGCCATTATTGTGTAATTTAAAAATAATTTCCCAGTAATTGATATTAATGAATGAGTCCATTACACAAGTCATAACTGATCTGGCATCACCTGGAAATGGGTAAATGGAGTCAGCAGGAGAGGAGGACACAGCGTGGGAGGGAGTGAAAAAGATTCCTCACCACAGCACAGGAACCTGTGCTTATTGATTTCACGTTGGTGGCACTAATCACCGAGCCACAAAGTGCATTTATAAAGCTGGGCAAACGCAAATAACTCTCAGGCTGGCTCAGTTCTGAGAGGACTGAGCTTTCCCTGACGATTTCTGAGTGATGTCTCTTGCCTGTAGGACCATTGATTCCCTGTACCAGGAACTTGCAGAAGCAGGACTGCTCATCAAAGTCAAGAATGTGAATCTCTCGGACTACTTTGGTAAAGTATCCCTTTTACAGCTAACGTGGTGTTTGATCTAACCAAACCTCCAGCCATTCCACCTTCACTGACCCCTATTTCCAGCCAAGACTGAGTTCAAGAGTCGCTGTGCCTCCAGGAATTTGAATATCTAAAGGCAGGTATGCAAATCGAGTCTGTTTCTGCAGGGTGCTCAGGGCCTTTCACTTCTGCTGCTGCACCCAGGACCTGTTTGCAGAGCTGGTGTTTAAGCCCAGGCACCAACACCTGGAAGCCTCGAATGGTTTTGGGTGTCAGAACCACTCTTGAGGTGGAACCAGAACATCCTTTAAGGAGCCCTTGCCAGGCAGTAGCAAGACAGTTAAAGTTTAACAGAGCAGGGGTCATAATCCATGCAGAGTATTTCCCAGACAACAGCTAAAAATGTCCCTCCAGCTTTTGTTCATTGAGCAGAGAAGGCTCACCCCCTTCCTGCACCTCCCTGTCTGCCCACGAACTCTGAGCAGTGCTTTGAGGCATATCTGGCCCCCCATTTGGGTGAGATGTGTCTCTGCCTAGTTCTGCATTTCACGCTCCTCTCGTCTGGTTTCTGTTACCTGCAACTGCAGCCAGACCTGTTTATCTCTGCTCTACACAGAAAAAAAGGGGTAAAAAAACCCCCAAACCACACATTTTCAGACTGCAGAGGGGTCTGACACCATCTCCAGGAATATTTGGTGGCACACAGTGAAATCACAGCAGCTTAACAGCAAAAAAAAGCCCCAAGATTCAGTAATTTCAAAGGCCACGGTTTGAATCTGCAGCCATCCAGCAGCAGCAGCACCACAGGCTGTGAGTGCAAGTCCAAGACAGAAAAGGCAGATTCTCTTCTATCACCTCCAAATGCCACATTAATATGAACTCCTAGAAGCACCAGTTCAGCCTCCAGAGCCTCTTCTGCCCACTCCTCTGAAGAACTGCTAATTCTCTGAATTAACAAGTGTCCCAACCATTTCACACTCATTAAAGACCAGGAAATAAAGGAAGATTTCCGTTCTTCCTTTGTTCTCCCAACCCATCAAGGTCAATTCTGTCCAACAAACATTCCCCCACCACAAATGCTTTTAAAACAGCACATCTCCAACAATTTTTTTTAATCCAGAAAAACTCTCTTGAAGGGTCCAAAGCCTGCAGAGAAAGAAGTCCTCATCTGCTCAGCCTTCCAGGGCTGAAGCCTAAGGAAGGTCACTTCCAGTGCCTGGGGAAAGGACAAAGAGTGGAACTGTGCTGCACAGCCAGTAAAGGCACTGAAATGTCCCCCCCTCTATGACAAACTGACATCACTGAACTAATTTTCTTGGTGACCTTATCTAAATTAGTCAGAGAATATCCACTGTGATTTATGTGCAGTTGCAATTAAACCCTTTGATGCCTTCTAATTAAATCTGTGAAGATTAATTCCTATCCCATTCTTTTGATTTCTCCTTAAATAAAAGATAAAACCTGAAATGAATTTTATTCTTCAGAGGGGAGGGGGCAGTTGCACCAAGGCTTCTCTGCCTTTTTGCCCCCAAATTACACCTCCACTTTCTTAACCACTGCTAATTTACCTCTGCTCCGGAGGCCTCCTGCCCTCTGCCTTTTTATCTCCAGTAAAACATATATATTTATTATTTTTCAATAATAATCACCATGATGATGTGTAATTTATGCTAAAAATAATCCCTGACTTCATCACAACTGGTTTTCCTGCTTGTGGCCCATCCTCCTGGATTCTCCAACATGTCTTGGATATGGACTTTGACAGGGCAAGCAATGTGATTATAGCTCTGTAACCAGAGCCAAGGGGAGATTAAATAGTTTCACTTCACATCAGGGATTTTTTTTTCGTTTTCTTGGGTTGTTTTGTGGAGGTTTTTTTGAACAAAAAGGGGGGAAAAAAAAAAGAGGTGAATTGCAAAGCAGAGAGCCCCACCAAATGAGGTGACACACTCACACGTCTAACACAGCGAGGAGCTGAGATGGGACCCAGCCAGGGAAAAGCTTGTTAAAATAGCTTTTCCCCCTTCTTGAAATCCTTCTGAGAGTACATGGTTCACTGGGATTCTAGCCCTGCAAAATCCCAAATCCAGGAATCCTTTGCCAGCAGCGTGATTTACGGTGCTGCTAATGATTCTTCTCCACAAAGTTTCTTTAAAAGGCTACTCGAAACCAACTGCTCTCTGCTGAACAACTTCCACAGCCTGTTGAGCTTCAATTTTCCTTTGCAGTTCACCTTTCTCAGGGCCCCATTCCACCAGAATATTGCCCAGCTTGAGCCCCTGAGCCTGGCTTTGCTGAGCGTGCGTTACATCCCCGTTCTGGGGCAGCTCCTCATTCCCCGAGCTGTGCTTTTTACAACAACAGTGGCACATTTATTGAGCTCCTGCTTCCTCCTCGCAGGCTACTACGACTGTCTGAGGAACATCCCTTGCCAGCCAGGTGTCCAGCCCATGCCCTCCATCCCAGAAGTCCGACAGCTCGTGGCACTCTATGGAATACTGCCCTTGGGTAAGAGCACACCGGCAACTCCCAGCAGGGCAAAACACAGCGGGGCTTTGCTTCCTGTCAGGAACACGCATTTCACTGGCTTTGACAGGGCTTGATTAGTCGTAATCTGAAGCATTTTGCAGCCTAATTGTTTTTTCAGTGAAGCCTTCGGAGCGAAGGCTGGATCGTTTTAGCAGCGCAGGAAGGACCGTGCCACGGGCCGGTCTCGCCTCCCCAGCCCATCTCTGTTTGCATGGCAACAGTTCGTGAATGGCAGCACACGAAGGGGAACCACTGGGGAAAGGTAATGGCTCCAACAAGCTCCAGTGATCAAAACTAATCAAGTTAAGGGAAGGGCTAAGGTTGCAATTTACCTTTTACAAGCTGGCTAATGTTACTCAGCGCCGCATAAAGCAATCGTTGAAGGAATTAGTCTGGATCCATTTTGTAGAGAACACTTGTAAATGCCCTTGCAGCTTTAATGCCAGGCTTAGCCAATATCTAAGCAAGGCTTTGCTGGGTCAAGTTGTTTGCTTTTAATGGAAAAATCTATCCCATATTTTACTCGGGAATGGCATTATGCCAAACTCCAGTGACTGCAAGAAGTGCCTGTCTCAGGGGCCTTCACTCAAAACCTCGTTTGCATCCTATTCTACTCCTGATTGGAATTTTCAGCCACTATACTTGACTTGCATCCTTTTCCATTCCTGATTGGATCTCGGGGAGATTTTAACTAGGCATGTCCTCCCCCAGGCTGTGCCATCCCTGCTCATCCCCTTTAGAGGGCAAAATCACCAACATCTCCCTGCCTCCCAATCCTGGAAAACAGCAAAGCTGACACAGAACCTTGGCTTTTCCCTCCTTCCAAAGGCCAGCACTCAGGTCATTCTCTCTTCAACCTGGATGGGGCTCTTCCCTCCTGGAACACCCTCAGCTGGTTTGAGGTGAGCCCTCAGGAGCTGGCTGAAGGTCTGACTGCAATCAGCTGAGAGAGCTCAGCAGTTATCCCTGTCTGCACAATGTATTTCACATATCCCAAAACTCCTCCAGAGCTGTGTTACAACACCCTCTAATCTAGGGAAATCAAGCCCTGAGACACCCCTTAATCAAGAAAACCCATAAATTTTCTGCCATTTATACAATTGGCAAAAATTCTAGGGAGAGGAGACCCTGGACTAGTTAAACAAACAAAAGGTGTTTGCAAGAGCAGTTTGAAAAATGCCTTTGAGTAACAAAAGATATTACATGAGCCAAAAAAAAAAGGCACAGGAATGGTTTCACCTTTGGGATGACACGTTATGGATGACATCTCACTTAACTGGTCTCCAAACTAGTTCATCATGAGATAATTGTGTATCATAGAAGTGAAAGTTTTTCTCAAAATAGCCACCTGATGGCAAGGAAAGCCCCAGCTTAAATGGCATTAAGAAAATTATAAGCAGCTGAAAGGAGAAAGAATAGTAGAAGCTATCCTTCATCTTTAACACAGAGGAGTCTGCTGCTCCCCTCCTCATAAATCTTTGTGGAATAGTAATGGATTGGTATGGAATGACCAAATATTAATAAAGCCTGGGTGGCTGACAACTTCCTACACCCTGCACCGTGCTGGAACAATAGCATTCGTCTCTGTGCTGGGTTCACTGTCATTTATTTGGGATGTTAAACCATCAGGACACAGAGAACCACTCTGATTCGATTTGTTTTAAATACCAGCAGTCCCCATTAACCCAGAGGGCTTCTCCAGGCTAAGGCAAAGGCTCCCTCTGCAGCCCAACATCTTTGGGGGCAGTTTCCCCCCTCACAATCTGATGGACACCAGAGTCTGAGAGACCTCCAGACGTAGCGGACGCTCACACAGATTTTCCAATACATGTAAGCAGCACCACTATTGACACAGGACATCTTTAGGCATCCAGGCAAAGTGGGCTTGGACTCCCAGTGGGCACAGATAAAAAATTTGACATTTCCTGCTACTTCCACCTCTGGAGGTTCACCTGTCCCCAGTTCATGTGGTGACAGCTGCAGGGAAGACAAGTTCCATCCCCATCGACCACTTAAATCTGTTTGTGCTTGTGTTTTCCCAGTGCTAGGCTCTCCCAGGTGATGGATGGTATTTGTCACAGCCCAGGATGAATTCACCTGGAGCAGCCATGGAGACAGAGCTGGAAATGCTGAGCAGTGACTGCTGCAGGCACAGCAAGGGAAGCCCAGCAACCCTGGCACTTGCATTTGCTCTGGTCTCCAAATCATTCTTTTAGCTCACATCGGTTTGAAACTGAAGTTTTCCCATCAAAAGGTACAAAATAAGGGTGGATGAGCCTTGCTCCAAACAGAGATGTTAAATCTGCTGGGCTCACAGCTCTGGTTATACAGAATTGAACTCAAGAGCACTCATGCCATCGTAAGGAAAGAATTAATTCACGTTATCAATTATTTATGGTGAATAAAAAAGGAGGAATCATTCCATTACCTTTATGGCAGATTTAAATGAAAGCAATAATAGTGCCTTATGACTTTTTACAGGTTCCCAAACTGTCCATGAGAATGCTCCTTTGGTGAAATCCCTGTTGCTGGCAGGACCCGCTGGTGTTGGAAAGAAAATGTTGGTCCACGCCATCTGCACAGAAACAGGAGCCAACCTCTTCAACATCACTCCTTCCAAGATTGGTGGGAGATATCCAGGCAGGGATGGCCTGATGATGTTGTTTCACATGATTCTCAAGGTATGGTGTGACCTGGGGAATTCTCTACAAAGGTGGGACAAACAGGGAATTGCAGTTTCTCCATAACAAGGAACATACACACCTTGGGCAAAGCTGCTCAACCCAATCTGAAATTCTTTCCCTGCCTTGAAGTGTTCAAAACATCAGGAGGATTTCTTCATGGGAAGGGCTGGAATTTCTTCATGGAAGGGACTGCCCAAGGAGGTGGTGGAGTCCCCATCATCCCTGGAGGTGTCCAAGGAACGACTGGACGTGGCACTCAGTGCTCTGCTCTGGTTGAAAGGCGGTGATAAGTCAAAGGTTGGACTTGATCTTAGAGGTCTTTTCCAACCAAAACGATTCTGTGACTCTGTGAAACCACTTGTTGACAGCCAGTGTGTGCAGCTCTGCAGAGGATTTAATGCCCCTGGAGAAATCACTGGGAGCAGCCATATTTTTCACATTAGGATTTATGGGAGCTTTGTGTTACCTTGAATATGAAAAGCAGCACAGATAAAGAAAATTCTGTTCTCTGTTTATGTGCACATCAGCCAGGAATGCTTGCCATGCAGCATTTAATCAAATGCTAGGCTGGGGGTGGTCAGAGATTTCCTCTCTGGGACTGTCGCTGGACAAGAGCTCTCTCCCCTATATTGCTCTCTGTTTACCTATCAGCAAGCTCTTCAAAAGGAGGAATCCTGGTTCGGGATTACAGGAACAAAAATGTATGAGAAGTCTGGAAATGAAAGCAGGCGTATGAACTGTGAAGAACATAGCCCAAGCCCTCCTCAAAAAAAAAAAAAAAAAAATTAAGAAGACACTATCCTGGCAGGATTTCTTCCAGATTCTAAGTCCTCAGCATTTCTGCTCCAGATGGGAGCTCATAAACATTTCCAGACCAAAAAAAAAAGTAGGAAAAAGCCAAACAAAGTATTTTTCCAGGGCCACTGGTCTACTAGAATTGGCTTTGCTGGGGATTTATCAGCTGTATTTTATGGAATCCAGTCTTCCAGCAGGTTTTGTGACAGGTGCCTCCATGCCCAGAAAAGCCACATTTCACAGTCAAGAGCAAAGCAACCCCAAGGACCCCGGTGCCAAGGGAAGGGTGACAGTGCTATGACCACTCACACCTTTGATGCTGTGGCACTGACACCGGGCCTGGCACTCCCTGACATGATTTAGAGCCATTATCCTGAGCCAACAGTCCCTCTCCTGGGCACATTTCACCTTTCTCCACTTCACTTCTCTGCCCTCATCAATGGCAGAGCTCAGGTGTGGCTGCGGGCACAGCACACGCCGTGTCCTTGCCCTCACAGAGTCCCTGCTAGAGCACAAGGACTTTGAGCACAGGAGAAATGAGGGAAGACTTTTGACTCCTGGGCAAGGTTCCAGCTGAAGATAGCAAAGGGGTTTTGTATATATGAAAATAATATGTACAATAAGAGGAGCATGCATAAAATGTGTATTTATACACATCATGTACAATAGTACAGACACACATCATGTATATGTGTGCCTACAGGTACATACAAACCCTTCCATTTTTCCACCTGACTTAAAAACAAATGGAAACACTCTCCAACCCCTTCCTCAAAATCACAGGGAGCAGTCCAAGATTATTTCTCTCTATTTTAGCTGTTGCAAAAGACAGTGACGTTTCAGTGAGTTACTGGGATGGAGCTGCTCACAATCCCAGGGAATCAGGGCTGTCCAGGCACTTGCTTATCAAAAGGTGACTTGTTCCAACTGCAACAGCAGCACTGCTTCAAACTCTGCTGCTTTACCAACAGAGCCAATGGCAGAGCACAGAGTTTCTCCTTCCTGCATGTTCAATCCTTCCCTGTGAGGGTGGGGAGGCCCTGGCACAGAAAAGCTGTGCCTGCCCCATCCCTGGAAGTGTCCAAGGCCAGGTTGGACAGGGCTTGGAGCAGCCTGGGATAGTGGAAGGTGTCCCTGCCCATGGCACTGGATGGGCTTTACGGTCCCCTCCCACCCAAGCCAGTCTGTGACCCTATGACACAACCCTGGCCTGTCCTAGCATCATTCAAAGCCCCTGTGTTCCCTTTTCATTCGCAGTTCCTTTGGGTGTTTCACCTCTCCCACCACATTCTGTCCCCCTGGCTGAGTCACCAACACATCTCCACCTGCTGAGGATTTCACCTCAGATCCTGTAGGTTCTCAGAGCCAGGCTGGAAACAATCCTGCACCCACACAGGCTCTCACCTGTGCAGTTACAATCCACCTCTTTTATTCCTGACAATCCCAAATGTGCCTCATTTCCCCTTCTCTCTGATCCTCAAGCCCATGCAGCACTAACTCAGCCAAATACTGGCCTGTATCAGCAAGAATAAAGCAAATACTTTAAAATAATTAATTATTCCCTGTTATTGGGCATTTATGAGACCACAACTGGACCCTGTGCCCAGTATTGGGCTGCCCTGTTAAACAGAGGCCTTGACAAGCAGGTCCAGAGGAGAGCCATGGAGATAAGGGGGCTGGAGTGTATGAGACACATCTGGATAAATCCAGTTGTTTCAGGCTAAAAGAAGGTTGGAGTTAGAGGGAGTTTAACTGCTGCTTTCAGGGGCTTCGTGGGACAACACAGAGAACAGACTTTGCCCAGAGGTGCACAGCCATGGGACAAAAAGAAATGGGCACAAGCAGCAGCAAGGAAAACAGTTTCTGTATTAAGGGAAAAGTTCTACAAGGAATCAAAGGACAAGGAATCTCCTATATCCTGATTTGCAGGAATTTACTGTTACCCAAGCTGGAGAAAGCACAGGGACAACACACTTTCAAAACAAACTCCTTGACAAGAGAAAGCTGAACAGTGGTAAAAGTCTGGTTATTTGGATTATTGTCCTGGACAGTGGCACATGTGGCAGACAAACCATGGAAGTCACATGGAAACTGGTGTCTTGCAGCTGACATTTCATATTTAATATTCCCAGCTCTCAGTCTTCTCTGACCCACCCCAGTACCCCTCGTCAGAGGGCCCTGTGTGCAGAGATCACTGAAAATTGCCCCCATCTCCATAACCAGACACTTCTGGGCAGGTTTTTTTGGAAACAGCAACTGTTGTCAAGTGAGCTTTGTACACTCCAGCTTCCCAGAAGTGCCTTTGTGGAGAGTTAGTCAAGCAAAATGCAGACCTTGCACTGCGAGCTGTGAGTGAATGACAGGAAACATGACAGTTCTTTCCCTCTTATCTTCTGATCCACACAACCACTGTTAAACACCAGGATTTAGTAAATAAGGATTAATGGTGCTCTGTGATAAAGGTGAAGCCACCTCACACTTTTGATTACCTATCCTATGTGCAAACAAAAGAGTTTCTGTAATGAAAGGAAACTCTGGAGAGCATAAAATGACCATTAGGAAACTTTCCTTCCATCACTGAGTGTTGGCTGCTGGCAGTTGTTTCGTGGGAGACGCCCTAAACAAGTGAATAGGATTGGGGAAAAAATGAAACTTTAATTTGTTTCANTTTCCCCCCCCCCTCCCTTTTTCAGGGAGGAGACTTGCAGGAGACACAGCAGCCCTGATCCAAGAGAGGCTGGAGTGTTACTCCAGGCAGGCATTTTAATGTCACACGGAGGAAATGACTTCTCATACCAGAGCAGGAAAACACCAACATTTCAATCTGCCTATTCAGAGGAGATATAAGGGAGATTGATATTGAATAGGAGAAATATTGAAAGAGGCTGCAAACACCAAGCCTGAGCACTTGTGTTCTCCATAAAGCCACGGCAACTCCTGCCAGGTCAGCTCTGCTTCGGAGCGAAAGGGGAGGATCTGTCTCCAATAGAGAAGCACTTCCCAGAAATCCCCCCCCAAAACAAAACTCACCCTTCAAGCGTGAACCAGAACATGCTGGAATAATTCAATTGAGCCCCATTTCCCAGCCTGAGCTGCCAGCTTGTGCCAAGCAGTTGTTTGGCTCTCCTTTGTCCCCATAAAACACCATCGAGGTGCAACAGCTCATGGAAAAGATGCAGGGAAGGATGCACGGAAACAAAATCAGATCCAGAAAGGACCGAGGAGAGAGGGGAGAATGCACAACTCAGGGACACAAAAATGCAGGTAGTTGACGAGGTTTAACTGCAGGGCAATAAAAATGACAAGCACGAGGCAGCCAGGGGGGTTAATCACTAGCAGAGGGATGCAGCCCCTCGCAGGGGCTTCATCCCCTCTCCGGGGCCACAGCAGCACACAGAGAGCACATTGTGCCCAAAGCCACACGTGGGGAAACCTTATTAGTGCAACAGTGACCAGGCTAAAAGGTTGGGAGAGAGGTGGCCAGGAGGAAATGCCAGCAGGGAAGTTGTGTGTGTGCTGTGCCGGGGCTTCGCAGGGCAGCGAGCTCCAGAAATATTTCAGCACCATCAGCGCTGGGGGACTCTTAGCAGGCTCTTTGGGGCTGCTCTTTAACAAGTCAGAGCTGGCTGTACAAGTGTTACACCAAAAAAAAAGGGATGTGATGGAGTTTATTTAAGATTAAATGATACAACCCCAGCATTTAGAGGCAACAGAATTTTGAATTCTGCCGTTAATTTATTTTTTTCCCACTGTTTCATGTTCATTTGTTCACGACCACTGCTGTACTGTCCCTCCAGCCAGACCATTTTCCTGGCAAGCAGAGCTTACCCTGGTGCACTGATAGAATTCTCTGTGTGTTTAGCATTTCCATGCTACACAAGACTCTTCCACTACAGCTAAACTTTGTGAACAGTACAGTGAGTCTTTCTTCCAGCATCCAAAACAATCCTTTTCTCTTGGTGCAGCTCAGCCTGCTGGAATCCTTAGAACCTTGAAGTGTTAAATATCACCAGTGCTCAAATCCGCAGTTATCTCTGTGAGAAAGCAGCTTTAACTTGTGCTACCCTAACGTTAAAAATTAAATTTATCCTGTTGCAAGTCATTTGCTGCTTCCCAAACCAGAATACAGCGGCATCATCACTGCAGCACTGGAATATTTACCTGGTGATGCTCCCACTGATAAGGTCTAATCACAGGTTTCAGTGCAGCATTTCTGGGTGTATAAACTACTGAGCATTTTTCAGCAATAACTTGAGCTTCCAGAAAATCTTGGGCCTTTTAAAAAAAAAATTCTAACAAATCCTTCAAGTTTGGAGGAGCCTTGTGCACATGCACTGGGAAAGAATCAAATGTCTGCATTTTCAAGTGTAACAATTGAACTGTTCAACTCTGGTTCTCAGGTTTGAAAAGTTGAACCCAAGGCTCTCAAAAGTGCTGTTTGATCTTTGATGACTGCTGACAACAGGATGAGAGAGTTTGGTTGGTTTTTTTTTTTCCATAATGATTTTCCTGAAGAGCAAATCTCAGTGTGGTATTAGAAGGGTTAAGGGGCCATCTGCTGGCAGCTCCAACAAATTGTGGGATTGCAGGCAAAGCTAATAAAATTTCAATTACAAATTAATTATGTACAGTGCATTTAATTATCCATGGATTCAAACTGTCCGTGGATAATTCAAACGGAGCCCCTTTCACGGGGGGATAGACAGTCTGCTACGGATCTGCCAGCCATTTAAATTAGATGCCAATGGATTCTGGGTGCCTGAGCTGTCTTTAAAAGGAGAAACAGCCAGGCCCAAGCACAGTGTGTTGAACTGGGTTGTATTAATGTCTGTTAACACCTGAAAAATCATGGAATGGTTTGGGTTGGAAGGGATCTTCAAGCTCATCCCATCCCACCCCCTGCCAGGGGCAGGGACACCTTCCACTATCCCAGGTTGCTCCAAGTCCCAACGTCCAGCCTGGCCTTGGGCACTGCCAGGGATGGAACATCCACAGCTTTTCTGGGCAACAAATACATGCAGGCCATTTTCTACATTTAGCTCTTTGCCTCAAAACAGAAAACGCAGGGAATTCTCTCTTTAAGAGCCCAAATTGAGGTTATTCATTGTATTTCCACTTAGTGGGGAAATAAAGGGGGTGAAGGAGATGAAAGATGTCACAACATCTTTTCATCTTTGAGCCTTCTTCTGTAAGAGTTAAAATGAAGGTACAACCTGATTTCAGACTTCAGGGGGCTGAACTCTGAGGGGGGCTGCTCACCCCGGAAAACATCTCCAAGCCAAACAAGGAATATCTGCACCTCCCAGCCTGTGGTGACCCCACCAAAAGGACATCAAGGACACAAGCAGAGTCCAACCTCTACCAACAGCTTTTGTAGCCTCTGTAACCTTCCCCCCACCCTTATTTCCCTCTCACATCCCACTGCAGCATCAGGCACTGGACAGGATTTTTAGGGATGTGCAAATGCAAGTGCAAATCTGTAGGACTGGGCTGCATTTCCCACAGGTGTCCCAGCTCTTATCCAGCAGAAATTCCCAGAGTGTCAGGCTGCTGCACAGCTCCAGGAAAGCCACAAATCACCCTCCCTCAAATGTCTCTTGTGCTCTGCAGGTGGAGAGGGATGTGCAGAGGTTTCAGAATGTGCCAAACATACCTCTGGAAATGGATAAATAGGGCATAGATGGGATAGCACCCTGCCCTAAAAAGGCAGATATTATTGCTGTGCAGTTTTAATCTGTCACTGCATTCCAGCTTGTGCTCCACACACTCCTGGAATAAGTGTTACCTCTCACGCTGTACATGCAGGAAAAGATTCCCACAACTGGCAAGCCCACACAGCAGTTCCTTCAAGATTTTCATGTTATCTTTCCTGATATGTTGTTTTTATTTTTCTTTAATCTTCATTATTAACACTAAATATTTTGAGCTCCTGCCTTCCAACAAAGAGAAAGCTCAGGAAGGACATGGACCTGTTGGAGTGNCCAAAGCCAGGCTGGACAGGGCTTAGAGCAACCTGGGATAGTGGAAGGTGTCCCTGCCCATGGCAGGGGGTGGGATGGGATGAGTTTGAAGGTCCCTTCCAACCCAACCCATTCCAGGATTCTACAATCCAGCTGTTCTGGGTTTGGAAGTATCACTTGACCTGTTCTAGGACTGACCAGCTGCCATCAATAAAAGTGTCACACGCTGAAGGTGGCACTGCTCCCACTTCACCCCACCACCAGCACAGCAAACAAACTGCACAGCCCTCATTTTCCTGTCCCCATCCCTCCTGTACAGATACTCTCCCTCTTTGAAACTCAGCCACAAAAATCAGCTGTGGTGCCGCGAGCAACGGTGCTCACAACTTAATTCCTCCTGCCTGGCTGTCAATCAGACAAGGAGCTTATGATCCACACAGCCCACGGATTTTGTAAGCTGCCTTCCTGGAAGCAGCAGTTTCAGCTAGGGGGAATTAAAAAAAAAAGGCAGGATAGAAGGATGCTGTGCTTCTCTCTCTCTCTCTCGTTACCGCTGACTCCTCGAGCCGTCACTTTTGTTGCTGAGCAAACTCTGAGAGCCACTGGAAAGTGATTAAAATTTGGCAGCAGAAGGTCTGAACCTCTGGAACGGCTCAACCTCTGGCGTTTCTATAGCAATGGGGAAGAGTGCAGGATGTGGAAAAAGCCTGTAGCATTGCTGCCATCCTGCTGTGAACCAGAGGTATCGTGCCTCCGACTCTGGAGCAGCAAAACCCATTTGTGGACACCCCCCCCCTTCAAATTTAATTGTGTTAATTCTTGGCCTCACTGCAAATTAAATGCTGGGGTTTCAACCAGAAGATTGCACACCAAACTATTTTGCTTAAAGATTAATGCCCTCCCCTCTCATGCAACAGCCATGCCTCGCCTGTCTCCCCATCCAGAAAACCAGGGTGGGATCCCAGCCTCAGCCTAAAGCTGCTCTTGGACTATAATTTTCCACTGAACAC
Source organism: Edolisoma coerulescens (assembly GCA_013397115.1). Lineage (NCBI taxonomy): Eukaryota > Metazoa > Chordata > Aves > Passeriformes > Campephagidae > Edolisoma > Edolisoma coerulescens. The sequence continues at coordinate 417,218 of VWZW01003650.1, read as the reverse complement.
CAAATCCAGGCTTCTTTTTGCAGGTTTACAACTGAATTTGTGCTGAGAAATTAAAGATAAGCAGACAAAATGATCCAGTTTGCGGTGGGCTCCTAATGCTCAATTCCTAACTGGAAAGGGTTGGATTTGCCAAGGCTGCTGAGCAGTGCTATCCATGAGTGCTGAACATTCCTGGGGATAAAAAATAAGCCAGGCTAATTGAGCTGCTGAAATCTGAATTCAAAAGCACAGTGCCAGGCTCCCAGGTATGAAACTGCAGCCGTTTTAATCAACTCCTGGCCTTTTCTCCCCCGTTTCCTCACAGGTGGGCAAGGAATTGCAGCCTTCAGTCGTGTGGATTGGAGGCACAGAGAGATTATATTCCAAAGGGGCACCGAAGGGAGAAGAAGAGGTGAGTTCTCCTTTATTTCAGTGCAGATAATTCCTCCTGTTGCACCACATCCCACACAAAGGAACAAGTGTATTCCTTAGCTGAGCACTATGACCAGACCTGCCAAAGCTTGCTTGATAATAGCTTGTCTCACTAACATTTTTTTTTTTTTTAGCTTTTAAGAGAGTCTTGTGACTTCTTAAGAGCCCCCAAGAGGTCATATTTCTCTCTTTCACCTATCCTTGCTTTATTTAAAAATAGTCCAGTCACTGCTCATCAGTGCACTGGAAAGTAAAAGGGAATAATGGAGAATTTCAAAATACGAGGCAAGAAGCTACAAGTTGAGATGAGCTTAAATTGTTCAGCTCTATTAATTTGAGAAATTGGATGGAGCCAAAGTGAACAATAAAGTAACAAGGATAAATTTCCACTGCAAAAACAAAGAGCCTCTGTTAAACAGTTACAATTACAGATTATTTTCTTTGGGCTCCCAGGAGTCCTAATGCCTCTGCTTCCATTCCTCCCTCTCCTGTGGAGCTTCCCCATTGGAAAGAAAATTAAAACACTGCCCAATAGTCACAGCAACAAAAGCACAGCAGGGAGCAATTCACCCCAATCCCTGTTGCCTGCAACATGTTTTGCTTTTAGAGCTTTAGGGGAAAAATGAAACCCTTTTTCTTAGGTTGTCTGTGGGCTGGTCACAAGCCTGCATTTTGGAAAGGCAACACGAGGCAACCCAACCTTGGATGGGGCTGCTCCTTCGGCAAGGGCGGGGTGAGGTGATGGGTGTGCAGTGATCGATGCTCTCAGTGGTCCCCACAACCAGAGGGAACCTTTCTCTTGGGCTCAAACCCTGACAGAAAATGCAGATGGGGATTAAAATTAAGATTTGGGGCCAAAAATGGCCTGGATTACTCATGATACTTGTCTGCTTAGCCATCAGTGTGGAAAAATTTCAGACCCCTGAGTCCAGGGTATCATCTCTGCCCCTTTTATCCCACCCCAAGACCAAGGCATTCAACAGAAGGTCTCTTCCTTGGGTGGGAGTCTGCTGGCTCCAGGCTTGGAATCCCACACACCCCAAATTGTTCACAGCAGCACCAACATTTGGAGGAGAGAGCATGAAACTGGAGGGACAGGCAGAGGTCAGTGGCAGTCTGGGAAGCCTTCCTTAGGAGTGCTGGAATTTTGGAGAGTAGTTTGGACTGGAAGGGACCTTAAAAGTCACCTTGTTCCAACCCCATGGCCAGGGACAGCTTCCACCAGACCAGGCTGCTCCGAGATGAACTAAGATCAGCCTTCAGGAGCCAAAACAAGTATCAGTCACTGTGCTCATCCCAGGGTGACGTTCCTGCCACCAGGACTGAGGGATAGCTCATCCAGGAGCAAAACTATGAGCTGGCTGTGTCACCCTGGCCAGCCCAAAGGGTTAAGACATGCTCAACGCATTATCCTGATGAAGCAATTAGCACACATGCATAGCATGACTATGAGAAGAAAAGGAATGATCCACCAGACGTACTGTGTTAAGATAAGCTTATTTAGGAAAAAAAAAAGTGCTACTCTATCCCCCAAAACTTGTGGGAAAGCTTAGTGATTAACAGTAATGACACCACAGCAATCTGATTAGGCTTCTCCAGCCAATATTCACTTGAACATTATCAAATATAAACCTCCAATAACAGCTTTTGCTCAATACTCATCTGTTCTGTAAGTAGTAGTTAAATACGTGTTACAAAGTCAACTATTCAATTATTGCAAAGACATGAACCCTGAGCTCCCAAAACCTTTGTTCTCGGAGCCTCAGCAAGTTAGAAATCACAGCAAAAAACAGGAAGTGGATTTTTCACACTTAGAAGTCAAGAAATCATAGCCTCCAAGAGCTGGGAGGATTCCAAACTGGGTTACAATCTTCTACCTGCTGAGGTTCATCAGGTGTGCACGTCCCTGCAATACTTCTCCTTGAGCTGGAAATAAGGATTTCCTTCTTTAAATCCATTGTTTCCTTCCTGCCTTTGACTAACTTGAGCACTACATTCAGTAGTGAAAGGCACTGGCCCAAACCCACAAATCCAGCAGCAGAAATCAAGCGTTTACCTCATTTTAGAGGAGGCAGAATCTTCCTATTTGTCTCAATATCTCCTCTGCTCATACCAAATACAACCAGGCCACTAAAAACCCCTCCCAAAACCCTGGTGCAGGCAGCAGGTCCAGCTCCAGCTCATTAACTCGGAGCTGTCAGCATCGTTAACAACTCTTTCCCTCTTTCCTCCTCGCATCTCCACGCGCTGCAGATGAACGCCAAACGCCTGGCAAGGATGCTGCCCCCGTTCCTCAGGGCTCTGAAACCCAAGGACAGGGTGCTGCTCGTGGGGACCACTGCCAGGCCCTTCGATGCCGACCTGGGACCTTTCTGCAAAGTCTACCAGAAAATCATCCTCCTTCCTAAGCCTGACTACCTCACAAGATGTGGCAAGTATTTCATGTCATCCTCGTGGTTATTCCTGCTGTTTAAAGTCCATGTTTATTGACTGGTTACCCCTCAGAACTGGCCTTCACCTCAAGTCACGCCCCTGGTGCACCTCAAGGCCTAAAAATGTAGGTTAAATTAATACAGGCTACCCCAAAAATACAGGAGACCCCAAAGCTCAAATAGTAAAAGTGGAATTTAAGAGAAGAGTTTAAAATACTCTTCAGCAGCAATTCACATTTTTCCATGAATTAAGTGAACACCAAGCTCAGCCTGAGCTGGTTTTCCCTCCTGTATGAAGCACAAGATCCTATTTCAGCACATTTTCTAAGCTTTTGGTTGTTTTTTTTTTTTAAACACAGGGATTCTGAATTTCTGGTTCCGACTTGCAGTTCTGAATTTCCAGTCTCCATACTCTAAACAACACAACTTCTGGGCCTCTCCCAAACCAAACCACGTCTGGAGGACTAAATGTTCTCACTGACAAATTCCACTTTTTGTGCTTGCAGATCACAAGAGAAATTGTCTAGGCACCCAAGATTTTGCACGTCTGGTCTATCAAATGTTTACAGGGATAGACAGCTCCCAAATACTGAAAAAAAACATTGAATATTTCACGTGCTGAGACTCAAAGCTCGTAAGGAAATCAGTGGCTTTTTTTCCAGCCATGTAAATTGGTCTAAGAAGACAGACTTCAGGGTGCTTAAAATCTCAAAACATTGGAAGTTTGTCTTCTTAGACCAATAAAAGAAGACACATTTGGCTCAGGGACCTTGCCACACAGGCACTCTTTGCTCTGTCCACGCTGTCACCTTGTTACAAAACTCTTACAAACACACTGTGCGTTCCCATTCCATCCTGCAGCCCTCAAGAGGCAGCCAAGGCACCGAGGTGATGCACATTGGGGTGAGCCCAAGACAGATTTTGGCTGCCCAGCACACTGTAAATCCCTCCCACGTTCCATAATTTTCCTGGGGTGGATGGGTAATGGTCACCAAGCAAGGGAACATGTGTTTCGTGTTAGGTTACAGCTCTGAGAAATCGCTGAGAGATAAGGGGACACGAGTAAAACCTAGAGAAAGGAGGTGACAGCAGCTGAATTTAGCTGTGCTCACTTCTGGGGGTTGAGCTGTCACATTCTGGGAGTCTCACCCCTAACTTGGAGTCCAAAAAAAAGGGCCAGCTCAAGGGATTTCAACTGCACACTTAAGAATACCCCAAAAAGTTAATTGCATTTTAATGCAGATTAAACTTGTAGCTTTAATTCTTTGACGTTGCCCCATTTGAGACAGTACCTGCCTCGTTCTTCAGCTCCAACCTTCCCTGAAGTTCGATGGAAATAGGATCTTCACCTCCCAATCCCATCAGTTTTCAGTGCCTGACACCCCATTTGAGAAGGAAACAAACTTGTTTTGACAGAAAAATAATAACATAAGAAATACTTGCAAGCCACAGTGCACAGTTACCTGTCTGCTGCAGCCCTCCCTCTGGTTACAGACCAGAGTATTCCAATCCGTGCTCAGTGGGAACAGTAAATATACAATGGAAATCATTAAACTGGAAGATTCACAATCCCATACTGATTTCTTGCCATTAATCACCCAGCAAGGCAGCACCTCATGTTCCACACCTGCACCAGGAGCTGCAGCACACAATATATTACCGTGCTTGCCCTTGTTGTGTGCATCAATTCCTCTTTTATGAATTGGTGATTCAGCCAATATTTATTGAGCAGGAGTGCGATTCAAGTGGGAGACCACAATTTGCTTGAGTGAAAAATGCAGTGCAGAGCTGTCAATAGTTATGGGCTCCAGTCCGCGGTATCGACGTCGCAATCCAAGGAAGAACAAGGCAGCTCTTCCAGCACCATCAACCTCTCCACAACATCTTCATGCTAAATCTGAGCATTCAAGCACACCAGACTCAAAATGTCTCACTCAAGAAACTTTTTAACCTCTTATCCATAATCCTCCTATTTTTTTTTTCCAAATATTTCCCTATAATGCTTTAAAGCAAAGCCTGAGGAGACAACATCGAAGTTTCCCTAAATTTCTCTGAAACGGATCCTTACTTAACATAAAATAAACCAAAACACTGGTATTATTCCTATTTTTTGGAAGCAAAATCTCAGCCACTGCACAACCCCAAAGAAAATAATCATGTCACAGAGATTCACAGCTAAAAGATACAACCAGGTTCACCTTTTAATTAACAAGCAAAACCCCTACCACAGAAAATTTGCACCTTGCAACACGTGCCTGCGTGGCTGGAAGCCTTTGGGACACGAAGTCCCCACAGCAGCCCTCAGTTCAGCAGGAATAAGCTGGGATGAGGGTCACAGAAATAAAAACAGGCTGTTGGTAAAGGTACTTAACTCTGCACATCCAAATAGGAACACTGGACGGGTTCTGTGTGAACACACAAAGTTTCTTTCCATTTTCACACACATATCCACCCCACTTTATGTGCCCTTAATGACTTGCTGAAAAGTACTGACTGGTAGCCAAAAATGATCAGTAAGGGTTTAAAAACACGTGTGCCTAAAGGCCCCTATGCTGCAAATCTGTAGGCAAAAGAAAACAAGCAAAAAAGAATTTGAATCTTGGCTGTCCTGATCAATAGTCCTTATTTTCTTGTCCCAGTTTCAAAATTAATAATAATATAAACATCTCTCCTGCTTTCCTTGAATTCCTGTCTTTGGCACTCTGTCTTTGGCACGTGCTGATGCTCAGCACTCTGGAAGCACTACATCCTGCAGCGCGGTGGAGCCCTCACCAAGCTGGTGAACCTCGACTGCCTGGCCCAGGTGTCAGATGGCTTCACCCAGGGACACATCGTGGACGTGGTGCAGACTGTCCTGAGCGAGCTGAGGCTGCTGCAGATGCCCAGGAGGCCACTGAGGACTGCTGAGTTTGTCACTCCTCTGGCCAGACACGACCCGGTATACAAAGAGGAGGAAGAAACATTCCAGGTGACTTCCAGAGATCTGTTGCCTGTCTTTTATCACTCCCTGCCGTGCCCAGCCACACTTTGGTGTAGGGACCTGCTCTTTGTGCTGGTGGCTTGGCAATTCACTATTTGAATGATGATTTAGGGCTCAACAGCACCAAAACCCATCTCCCCCATCTGGGGATGTGCCAAACCAGTTGTTATTTTGGCAACACAGCTGGCAGAGTGCTTTGGTGAACCTGCTGCTGCTCGTGTTGGCCTCCACATGCATGGATAAAACACAAAGGGGCCATTAATTCCATGCATTTGTCCTTTTCCTTCCAGAGGTGTTCAGCAAGCCTGGATATGTCACCTTGAGAAGGCAAAAAACCTGGGTGTTCAATGTCCACACAGGGATCGAGATCTAAGCCCTTCTCTTAATCATTTCAAACAAGAATTTCCTTCCAAGTTTTCATTTCAGGCTTTAAAACAAATGAGTTTCTGCCTGAAGCTCCATCCCTCTTCTCTCCCTGCCCTCAGGGCTGTAAAATCCTGAGGGCAAAACTGAGAGCATTTAAGGTGTATTTTATTCACTGGCACAGGGTGCCCAGAGCAGCTGTGCCTGCCCCATCCCTGGAAGTGTCCAAGGCCAGGTTGGACAGGGCTTGGAGCAACCTGGGCTGGTGGAAGGTGTCCGTGCCCATGGCAGGGGGTGGAATGGGATGGGCTTTAAGGTCTCTTCCAACCCAAACCAGTCTATGATTCTACATGTGCCTCAAATATCCATGGATCACCTTCAAGCCTAATAAACGCTCCAAAAATCCTTGGCCACCGGGCAGAGAGCCCTGCTGTGCCCCAAGGAGCTGCAGGCAGCCCACCCCAGGGGCTCCAAATGAGATAAGACCTCTGTACTGCTGCAGGAGACCCCAAAAGAGCTTTCTCCATCCCATACCCCCCATAACTTCTACTGCCTATGAACCCTCCACTTTTCCTGGCTGAAAGGTTTCCTTGTCCTGCTCCTTGAATCCCCCAGCACCTCCCACCACGAACAGGATGCAGATTCCCACGGCTTTCTCCGAGGCTTCTTCCACTGCTGACCTACTGATAGTGCATATTTCTCCCAGCCCTGCTGAGTTACTTCCCAATTTCCATTTGGCTCACTCAACATGAGCAGCATTTGTGATATTTGGCAAATCACTCTTTTTTTTTTCCCCCCCTCATGCTTCCTTGCTAAACCAATATCTCTCCTCAGGGGAAGGCTAATGGTTCAGCGTTCCAGCAAAGGGGAAAAAAAAATACTCCATCATTCCCAGCTCCAAGTAGGAATCCATTTGTACCCTGAAACACAAGAGCAAGTATTTAGTGCGAGTTTAACTTGAAAATATTATCCCAGTCACTAGAAACGTGCCTGCTTTGTACAGCACCAAGTGGCCAGGCAGCGCTGAAACAATCTTGTCCTCAGCATCCCATGGCAATCATCTCTCCTTGCATTAATTACAGCCCTTAAGAAAGTATTTCCTTTTATCTGGTGGAATTTTGTTTCCCTTAAATGTCATGGAGCCTCGCTGCAGCACCTGGAATATGGCACAGGGGAAGAGGATTGTCCAAACGGCCTTGTGCATTAATTAACTCCAGTAATCCCCATCCCTCCTCACACAGAAGCCCCTCTTCCCAAGCTTCTAATCATTGCCATTTCTGGACCTTTCCCCTTGCTTTGCTTTGTCCCTCGTGGAAGTGAGGCAGCTAAAACACTGCATTCGAAGGGAAGATTAGCCCTGTGATGAATCTTTGATTTTTCTTCCCTGAAAGCATGAATCTCCCAGTCTGACATTTATATTCTGCCAGTGTTCCAAAATGAATATAAATAATGCAAAATTTGTGACAATGTGATTTCTCCGTTCCATTTACTCAAATTTCTGCCCCAATTACACATCCACATTTTTTGAAATTATAAATCGGCGCACCAGGGCGGTTGATACAAATCCTTACACAAAAAGGATTGCTAGAGAGGCAAAGCCAGCTGACCACAATACTTCTGCCTGGTGGTGACTGGACCAAAATCATGGGATGGTTTGGCTTGGAAAGAACCTTAAATCTCATCTTGTTCCACCCCATTCCATGGGCAGGGACGCCTTCCACTATCCCAGGTTGCTTCAAGCCCCATCCAGCCTGGCCTTGAAGACTTCCAGGGATGTGGAAGCCACAGAAATACCTAAGAAAACCCATTCCAAAGCCTGTGGACATCATTCCTCCAAAACCCAAACATTTTAACTCTGATCAGTCACTGCTGCCAGTAACTCCCATCCCCAGTTCAGATGCTGGTGATAAATGGACTTTTATTTTAGCCACATCTGAGGAGCTGACTTCATTCATCTCATGGAACAGTTACACCAGTTAAAGAGGCAAAAAGTTACTGCTGTGCACTGAAATATTTGCACAAAGAACTGGGAAGAGAACAAGAGATCCCAAGTCTCTTGGCTTCTCCTGCCAAATGCCTCAGAGTCCTTTGCCAGTGACCCAGAGCTGGCAGGGAGATGATCACCCCACCAAACATCCCCTTCCACCCTACCAAGCTTCCAGAAAGCCCTGGGCAAGGTTTTCTCACTCTCTCCACCTCCCACTTAGGGTCTGGAGGGTGTTACACACCCAGGACACAAAACTGGAGGGGAAATAAAATCTCTGTGGCCTCGTGGAGTCTCAGCCAGGGCCAGACACGTCACTGGGTTCTCACAGCTTCCCTCAGCTACTGCCAGGGGAAGGCAATTCCTGCTGGAGCCCAAACTCACCATCACCACCTCATCCCTCTCATGGGAAGGGCCACAAACAGCAACACACCCTGTCCCAGCTCCGCTGTTCTCCCAAAACCAGGAGTAGTTTGGCCTGGGACTAAGGCAGCAAAATTCAACTGCACTGAGAGCCCAGGGACTCCTCCCCACCACCCCCCATGCCCTGCCTAGATGTGGGCACACAGGAGGCTGGAGGATGTTTTTATCAGTGAGGACAGGGGTTTTGGAGGAGAGGTGCTCAGCTAATTCAGATCATGAGAGCAGAATTGCAGTGTCCAGCAGCCAGATGGACATTTGACCCCTGTCAGCCACCTGCTGAGAATAATCTGCAGGGTGCCTGTCATCATCAGCCCTTTCTGGACCCCAAAAGAAGGTCTTGAAAAGCTGACACCAAAAAGGACAATCTGGGGCCAGGAGAGGAACATGTTGAGTTTTGCTTCCCTATACCCTTCCAATCCCTCTTCTCCCAGCTTCTCTAACACACACTGGGCAACTGGACAAGGCAAATTCCTATGGGATGCCTGACCAGGCTCAAGCTGGAGGCAGCATTTGGGATGGATCAGATGGAAAAGGCAGACTTTGCAGGATGCCCACGCTGGGAGGGAGGCTGAAGATGACATGGGCAGAGGAGGCACAGATGTGGCATTAAATAGCAGCCCATGAGCAAGAAGGAAGGCATTTTATCAATCATGGTCAACGCCTGGTGGCATTTTAATCTCTGGTTTAGGCAGGACTTTGTTGAGAAAGGTTCTTGTACATAGAGAGAAGGAATAAATCCTACCCAGTGCTGACTTGAAAGCCTCCCCTTCTCTTTCACTTCACATTATTCTCACACAGCCCAGAGCTGCCTCCCTGACACCATGGCCCAGGAGCTGGGCAAGTCTGCAGAGCAACTCCACCAGAATCATTTACAAGTCACAGGCCTGTGAACAGGCATCTGAAAGCAATAAACAGGTTCTTAATGTTCGGGGTTTGTTTTGCTTCCTAAGCTCCCTCATCGAAATCAAAACTGTCTGGATCGATTTGCGGAGGCACGAGAAGGGGATGATTTGTCTGTTGCCAAGTCTGGAGCAGAGGGAGCTCTGACAAGAGCTATATTCTCTGGAAATAGGGTTGCTCGTGGAATTTAACATTTCCATAACGATAGCAACACAAATGGCCCAGCTAAGTGTTGCTGTTAATGAGACTCAGCTCGATCAATCGCTGCACTTCTCAGTGTAATGATGTTCTCAAGAGAGCTGAGGGTTTCATTTTGGCTTCTCCACCAGCCAGCGTGGATTTTAAGAGGTTTGGGTTTTTTAAGGAATGCTCCATTATAGTAGTAAAATGGTTAAGTGGTCTGTCTTGCCTTTATAAAAGGTTTTTAATTTTATTAAAACATACAAATGCTTTTTGATTCTCCAGGCCTGGTATGCCAAGACCCCGCTGGGGAAAGCATGGAGCGCTGCAGTTGCCTCAAAGGAAGCAGAAAAAGAAAAAGGAAAGAAAGGAAAAGGGAAAAAGTAACTTCCTCAAGGATTTTTTCACCTGGCCATACCAATCACAGCTCTACTTCTACTAGGAAGGCACAGCAGATCAATGCTCCTCAAGTTATAGGTATTCCAGGGAAGAGAATTCCTCTCTGAATGAATTTTTAAAAGTTTGAAAAAAAAAAAAAAAATCAGATGAGATGTAACATGTAGCTCTCAGAGGATGAAGAGTTAACGACCACTGACTTGCTCAAGCATTATTTATTCTGAGAGATTTTAGGGGGCAGAAGGGTTCATTACTCAGGCCTGTAACATGCCATCAACTTTTAGGCCGTGCTCATTTATTTCGGCAAGTAACTCTCCTTAAAAATTGATGTCACTTTAATGCCTTTCATTACTTTAATATCCTATATGCTTTATAAAACTAACTGCTTTCTATATCTGTGGGTCCAAAGCGTTACAGTCCTCAATAAAACGATTACAGCTATAAAGACTGCTTTTTAATTGGGATGGATCAGGAGGCACTTCGTGCAACCCACCACAAGCTGAGTATTTACACAGCTGCAGGAGGAACAGCACTTGCACCTTTTGAGGCCTGAGCATAGACAAATTCGTGTACGTGGGATGTACAGAAAAAAGCAAAGCAGCCAGCTGCTAACTGTGGTGGACGAACACCAAAATCTGGTTTTAATCTCTTTTGCCGTAGAAAATAATGCCTAATTAGCACGTTTGCACAAATAGCAATGCATCTGTTGCTTAATGCACCTTGTTTGCTCACAAAGCAGCAATGTGGGGGGCAAAGGATTTATAAACAGTGCTTAGAACACCCTAAAGCTTTGGGACATCCTACATGACACTGACAGAGCCGGCACCACTTTCATGTCAGGTACAGGATCACATTCACCACGGTCTCCTAGAAATAAGAGCCACGAACACCTGTTTTTCCCTCTGATCACAGAACCCCTGGGTGGACTCGACAACAGGTAACTGGAAATACCTGGAAACACAAGGCCCACCATCCCCAGGGAGCTGAGGGACCTCTCTGTGCCTGTATCCACAGGCTGGGAGGTACAAGTTGGGCAGCTCTGCTGTAGGAAGGAGATGGTATTGAGCCCCTCCTGCTCCTAAGAGGAAACCAAATGGAAAAAGACACTCCTGGGAACAGGAATGCCTGAGAAAAAAAGCCTGGGAGGATTCCTGGACGTAACTCACTGCACAGAAAATTATTCAAGCAGTCCTATCACTGTGCACAGTGGAGGGAACTGGATGGATCTGGTTAATAAAGGGGATTTTCTCCCTGTGGGCTAACCCAGCACATAGCATAGAGCCACCCCAGTCTGGGATTTTTGTGGTCCTTTCTGGCTGTATTTTGCTGTCTGGTACAGGGCTCCCCATGGTTTCTCCCTTCCAACCCCGAGGCTGCACCTCCAGCCCTGCCAAGGAGAGCCAAGCAGTAAGAGAGGAAATTGTTGTTCCATCTCCCCTGTGCGACCCCTCAGGACATTTCTGACGGACACAAGTCCTTCCCCCAGCTCTCCCAGCAGTAACCCAGCTGCTGGAATCTCCACATGACCCACACAAGAGACCCCACGAGCTGCCAGCCCCTGGGTTCAATCCATTGCAACAGTGCAGCTACAAACATTGGCTTTCCTTCCCTTATTCTTTGGAGCAGGCTGCAGGCTCCCCAAATGTGGCAGCACACCCCAGTTTTATCAAACAAGGTGCTTTCAACGTCATCCCTGGGGAGAAAAGCCAGGCTCTCCACAGAGGTGCCAGGGTTTGTGTTGAAACCCCCTCATCTCTGCTCTCATCCACAAGGAAACTAATTTGGATAATTCTGCCCTCAATCTTGCCGACAGAGGAATCCTCCTCTCCACAACAGGTTTGACAGCAGAGCGTGATGTGATGAAAGGACCACATTTCGGGAGGATGTAAGCAAGCCCATTAACTCATATTTCAGCAGCTTCACTGCAATCTCAATAGCAAAGTAAAAGCAGCTGACTGGCAACATCCATCTCCAGGGCACCGTGCATGGAGGGGGCTGAACCTTTCACCAGGGGAAAACCTGCTGGTTTTCCCCAATATTCACCAGTTCAGGGGGAAGAAACACTGGGGAATTTATTTAGGTGTAGCTTGCACTTATTGCTGTCCGTGGGAATTTAAAAGCCACAGCTGATTTAACTACAAACAGCTCTGTGGGTGCAGGAGGTGACAAAGTGGTGGTGAAGTGTCCAAGGCCAGGTTGGGATAGTGGAAGGTGTCCCTGCCCATGGCCCAGGGTGGAACAGGATGAGCTTTAAGGTCCCTTCCAACCCAAACCATCCCATAAAGCAGAAAAGCTCTTCCCTGTGTGAATGCCAAGCCTTTGCTCTCCTCAGGAGAGGCCTCTCACAAGGATGGGGAGGGAATAGTGAGGAACAATTTTAATGCTGTTTATAATTACTATTACAGAGAGTGCAGCTACTTGAAAAATGAATGAAGCAGCTGCATCAAGTAGAGCCAACACACGGAGTAATTTCAGTGTTTGAATTACTCCATGAAGTGGCCCTGGCTGGATCTCCAACACCCTTCCCACTGGGAGGCTTCTCAGAGGAACACCTCTAAAGATGCTCCTCCTACATCTCCAGCCAGAGATCTTTCATGGAAAGAGATAAGAAGGTTGTGGCTTTGCTAAGCCCAGCACAACCTCACTCTGCTTTCCAGCCACAGCACTCCCACAATCTGATGGGGGAGGAAAATCCTGCCTCTTCCACTCAGCCAAAGGTGAGCTCTGAGGGACAGCAAGGAGAGAGGCCAGGCTGCTTTGCCTCCTGGTGTGGAGGTGGGAGCCATCCAGCAGCAGCAGAGCTGAGAGAAGAAGCTGTCATGCTCATTTATATATGTAAGTGATCTAGAGAATTATCAGCTAAATTATTTAAATGTCCCATTACTATTAAATTACTGAGCATTCATTGTAAGAACAGTCATAATACAGTAACTAATTTGGTATTAATGTGAATGTCAGCGTTTTATTGCAGTTATTTTGTACTTCATCATCAGATAATTTACCAATAAATTAATTGGCTTAATTGCTTCCTGCAAACCCAGGATAACTACATATGACACGACTTTTATAAAAAAGTCTTCATTCTCACTCCCCCATCCTCCAGTTTTAACCACACCAAGCAGGAGCCCCTCTTTGGAACACCTGGAAGAGGGAACAGAAGAAATAAAACCCTGGCATTCCCCTGCCCTGTGGATTTTAATGTGCTTTAAATACAGCCCCCGAGGCCACGCTTGGAGCAAGACAGGACACAGGGAGTGGCTTCCCACTGCCAGAGGGCAGGGAGAGATGGGATATTGGGGAAGGAATTGTTCCCTGGGAGGGTGGGGAGGCCCTGGCACAGAGAAGCTGTGGATACCCCATCCTTGGAAGTGTTCCAGGCCAGGCTGGATGAGGCTTGGATCAGCCTGGGATAGTGAAGGTGTCCCTGCCCATGGCAAGGGAGTGGAAATGGATGAGCGTGAGCTGTTCTGGCTCCTCAGGTGTACCACCCAGAGATGGGATTACAGGGATTGCCCCTGCCTGCCTGCAAGCCGACTGCTCCAGCACCGGGGTTTCCACCAGCAGCACTAAAACCCTCTGGAACCACAGTGAGAGCTCCCACCCTCTTCTCCCCAAGAGCTTAGGAAAAGTTTTCTGCTGTTTCCTTCGCCAGGAGATGGAGAAAAAAAACCTCCATCGAGAGCACGGTGGGGAAGGACAGCTCTTTCCTCCTGTTTCTTGCTTTAAGTGTTTTTAAATAAGCGAACGCGGCTCTTTTGCAGAGTGCTGGGAACAGACTGCAGCGGGCTCAGTGCTCCTGCACCACCAGGGAGGGATCAAAGCCTCGGCAAAACGCTGAGTCCTTATTGATGCTGATTTTCCCTGCCCCTGTGCAGTCTGCAGCACGCCAGGCTGGCCCAGGGACCAGCTCCAGGTGGGAACATCCCAAGGGAACGCATCACACCCGCACCGAGACAGCTCCCAGCCACCGCAGCACCCGCGGCAGCCCCGCTATTGAAGTTGCCATCGGAATTAAAAAACAAGCCGACGTTTCTGAGCAAAACCCCCCAAATCCGGTAACACAAAGTGAAGCTGACTGTTCTATTAACTCCCATCCTGCATCAGCAATTTTCTAAAGTGTGGAAACATTATAATTGACTTTTCTGCGAGTAGCAAAATGTCATTTTTCCTTAATACTCCCCAAGTCAGTAACGCATTTCAAAAGCCTTCGATGCCACTACCACAACAGGACTTACAAATTAGCACATTTTTAGCTTTTCATTAAACACAATACCAAAAAAAAAAAA
>VWZW01003650.1:383940-402844 GCA_013397115.1 Edolisoma coerulescens | reverse complement strand
AAAAAAAAAAAAAAGAAAGGGAAAAGTCTTCTCGTATTAGGGTTTCTCTCCTCATTATTGAAAGTACTGCGACTTTGGAACTTCTCGCAGCAAATTATAATGCACTCAGCCTGGGGCCATTGTAAATCAGGGCTTCAAAAAAGGTGTCATGTAGTCGGGCCCTCTTCAAGCACTGAAAATATCGGAGTCTATTTGAAAACGCCTTCTGTAGTCTCTCACTAGCCTTGCAAATCAGCGCAGCACTGGGTAGAGCTGCCTTTTATTTTTTTTTTTTTTTTTGCCTCTTGGCTTCAACCCATTTCTTTTNATTTCTATTCCGACCAGAAAAAGAGGATTATTTCGTGCTGGGATTTCAAATAAAAAATATAAAAAAAAAAACCACCAAAAAACCCTACACCTAAGATAACAAGCTGCATAAAATCCCCAAATCGTTTGGGGCTCTTGTTAGGGTTCGGACAGTGCCTGTGGGGATGTTCCCCACAAGAAGAGGAGTTTCCCCATCCCTCCTGGGATGCCCCCAAGCCAGTGATGGCTTTTAGAGACCACCACTAAAAGCTGGTACGACCAAAGGCATGGTGCCCACATGGCTCTGGATAATTCCCGAGCTCCACGACAAAAGGACACTGGGGAAGTGGAGCCGGTTTTTGGCTGAGCAAACCAGCACCAGCCCCTTTTGGGCTGCCACTGCCTCCTGCAGAAGCACGGAATGAGCCTCAGTTGTTACAGCTCCTGGCTGGAATCCCTTTTTTTGGCACAGCAGGGATGTGCCAGCACGGAGCGGGTCACATCCCACCCCAAACCCGGTGCCACCCTGGGGCAGGGCACTGCCAGGCTCTGCTCCCACGTGCCCAGCAGCCTTACAGCCAAAGGATGGAAATGCCAACTCCACACCCTTCCCAGCTTTCCCAGTCCTCTGCAAAATTACTTATCCCATCCCTAAACTCCTCTACACATCTCCAAACAAAACCAGGGAGCTTCCTACAGCTTGGATTCTCCTCTCCTGACAAGTTTTGATGCTTCAAGTTGCTCAAATGAGCAAGAAAATCGTCATTAACGAGGCCACTAAATGCACGCAGAAGCAAAGGGGGAGAGAAACCCAAAATAAGGCTGTTCCCTTCCCGGGAGGGCAGCTCCAAACCAGCCTTTCCAGCTTCCTTGCTTTAGGATTTACCCTGCTTCAGTTTTCCCATCCGGGAAAAGGCAACCGGGATTAATGCAAACAGGGGAAGGGATGAAGGCAGCCAGGGCACAGGCAAGGGCACAAAACAAACAACAGCAAACAAAGGAACTGGAGCAAGGAGAGCCTGGAGAAGAGAGCCAGGTCCCAGCAACAGGGAAGAACAAACTCAGGGCACTCACCCTTCTGATCCCTGAAGGGCCACAGCTTCTGCACGGATACAGCCGTGGTCAGCAGGAAGGAAAAGGATTTCCAGCGCTGCTTCAGCCACCCCAACCCTTCAGCTCCCAAAACCCAAGGAATTCTGGGGCCAAGGCTTTTATCCGCCCAGGGGATCACGTGCAAATGGGAATCCCAAATCACCCCGGTGCCCTCGCAGCAGGAGAAACTCCTCGGCCGCTGATGTGGCAAGGATGGATATTCCCACCCCAGAACATCAGGGATTGTCCCAGCTCCTGGCAGTGTGTTGTAGCAAGGAGAAGCCACCGTGCCTGCCCCCCGATGGAGGGGGATTTTGGCTTTCTGAGTAAAAATAACTCAAGATCGAACTCCAGGAATCAAAAAAAAAAAAAAATCTATAGAGGGGAAAGAGAATGGGGTGAAATGAGGAAAAAACCACCAAGAAAGATTATTTGGAACGCGAGGAAAATCATCGGCCTGGACAGGGCGTGGCGGGCTCTAAGCCCCAGTGAAGGCCTGAGGAGGAATTAAGGCCTGGGTGCAACCCTGTCCTCTCTTCAGGGATAATCGGGGCAGCGAATAGGGAATCGTGCAAACGAGCCATTAGCACCTCTCAGCACGAAGCTGGGGAAGTTACACCCAGAATTACTCTAATTCCTCACACGGCTCCATCCCAAATGGCACCACTCGGCTCCCAAAAAGCCTCTCAGGGAGGGAGGGGGTGGTGGGCAAGGGGAAAGGCTGAAATGCATCAGGCCCGCCTGAAATTTGGGGGTTTGGTATAGTTTCCAAGCCTGATAGAAGCCTGTGGTGGGTTGGGGGGTCACTGGTGTGGTCACACATGGTCCTAAAACCTGCCCAATCCTCACAGGGTCTTTTCTGCCCCACCCCAGAACCCTAAAGCAGGCTCCTGCCCTGAGCCACCATTCCATTTTGTATTTCCAAACCCATCCCTGCTCCCTGAAATCTCCCAGTCTCCCGGAATGTCCCTGCCCTGCTGGTGACACCGCATTTCACCCCTCAGCACTGTCAGGGACATCCCGAAGTCCCGGCCCCCCTCACGCCTCCACATCCGAGCGGGGCTGAGCTCGGGGAGGGCAGGGGGTGCCGGTGGGGACAAGGTGCTGACAGGGCCCTGCCGTGAGGGATGATCCCAGAACCGGCTGCTCTTCCCACCCCACAACAACCTGTAATTTGCAGCCCCTACCCCACAGGTGATGGGAAGAGGGGGCAGGAACGGGGGCAGAGCCAGGCAGGCAAACCAGGTGGTTCCCTCCTGCAAGGGCAGCTGCTCCCAGGAGAGGTGGGAGCCGTAATGAACCGGGCCAAGGCCCCACTAATTAACGCTGACAGGCCAAGTTCTGATGTGTCCAGTGGAAAGGGATAAATCAATCCCCCAGAAGGGGGTGTGGGACACGAGGGATAGTTGGGTTTGTTCTTCTGCATCCCAGAGGGCAGGCAATTATCTCCATAACTTTCTGGTTAGGGTGTGCTTGGGAAACACATCCTCCAATCCATAAATAACTTCCACAGCTACCTGGCACTTTCAGGTGTCGAAAACTAATTGTGCTCAGGAGCAAAACAGCTCGGGATGACACGAAACCAAGTCCAGGGCTTGCTGGAGCTCGTGGTGCCATCCAGCTCCTCTGTTTCTACCTCCCATAGCGATGAGAGTGGTGGAATTCCAGCTGGGGAATGGGGTGAATCTGCTTCACATTCCAAGAGTGGGAGGAAAAGGACTGGGATCTGAGTCCTGGAGTGCCCAGTGCTGGGTCCTCACCTCATAATCCTTTATAAAACCCTTTTTAGGTGCCAGTCTGTGTGGGACGGTGGTGACACGTGGCACATCACACCCTTGGTGTCTGCCATCCCAGGAGGAAATCCCACATTAGGGACCCTACAAGGAGCCTCTAATCCTGAGACTGTATGGGAGACACATGATAGAGGGTCAGTCCGAGCTGGTTTTCCAGCCTGGTACACGGGGTGACATTCCATGAGGCCATAACTCAGGGGTTAAATAACTGGGAGGGCTCCCCTTCACCTTTAAAAGAGGATGTGCCCCAGGACTGCATTCCCAGGGGATAATTAACACAGCTGCAGCTCTCCAGCAGGGAGGAGGGGAGAAGGGAGGCCTTGGATTTTTACTTAAGCTAAGAGTTGGGGTTTTTTTTATTATTCCTATAATTGATGGGAAAAGGGGGGAAAAAAGGAAAATAGTGCAGTTGTAACAGGAAAGAGTTTGGGTTTTTTATTTTTATTGAATTATTTACATCTGACAAAGATGGGCCACTATAAACTAACTGCAGCACAGGACCTTTCCATGTTATATAGAGCTGTTAAAGGGAAATGCTTAAATATGATCTAATTTCCAATAAAAACTGGACAAAATCAATGCAGCCTCGTGACGAGTTTATATTTCACCAGGCAGCAGCTTTTAAAGAGGAGCTGAGCAGCAGCAGCATCTGCAGAAGTATTTTTGGTGGGGGGTTCAAGGCATGACCCCCTCCCCAGGCACAGGGATAGGGACAGGGATGGGGGCAGGGACGTGTGAGTTGGCAGGGGCTCATCCCACAGTCCGACCCAGCCACATAACTGGGCAGTGCTGTCACATGGAGAGCTGCAAATATAAACGTGGGGACGTGCCGGGAGCAGGGGGGCTCTTTGCAAGGTGGCACCTGGCTCCCAGAGAGGGAATTATTGAAGCTCACACCTCGCTCTGCCCGGACAGGGATGGTGATCCAGGGGGGATGAGTGACCATTGCCCAGGAGAGCCGCCCTCACATCGCTCCGAGGTAGGTTGGGGCAGTGGTGGCTCGTCCTGTGGCATGGTGGCATCGCCATCCTGCCTGCCAACCCCTCAGTCCCACAGCCACGGGGTGCTGGGGGGACACTGCCATCACAGGGACCTCATTTGGGTTATTTGGGGGGGCCAGGAGGGTTTAAATCAGCCACGCTGGAGGAGGCAGAGCTGCAGGCTGCCGGCCCCCGGGCTCCTGCACCGCACTGGAAATTTCCCTGGAAGAAAGATAATGATAATAATGCCATTCCCTGCTGCCAGAGGGCAGCTGTAAATCAGAGTGGTGGTGCCAGGAGCTCTGCACACCGGCACATCTGGATGTTTTAAGGCAGCCTCATGGGGTTTTTGGAGCCAGCAGGGCAAGGGCTCAGATCCCCCAGAAGTGAGGACTGAACTTGGGGGACGAGCTCTCTCCAAACCCTTTTGCTGCTGTGTGTTGTGCTCCTGCCTGTGCCAGGAATGAGTTTTGCCAGTAATGGGAAGCTGGAGCAGGCAATTGAAACCATTATTAATAGATACACTTGATCTGAGGAAGGGAAATGCTGAATGTTGTGCTCAATGAGGTGTGCTCTGCAAACAGTCGGGCGCGGGGAGAAGGTGAAGCTGCTCCCCCCGTGTTGGAGATTGATGAGTGCGAGGCCACAGGTGCTCACCCTCACCCCTTTTTGGGGTTCTGGGCTGTGCAGGGGCATCCCTGCTGAAGTAAGGACACAGCAGGATGATCCCAGGCTGATTTTTTGCAGGATCGCATCCTCAGGGATCACAAGGCCGTGATGACAGGTGATGTGCCCAAGGCCCTCCACAGCAGTGGCAGAGGAGATGCTTGTGGGGTTTCCTCCACCACCCAAACTCGCTGTCTGGAGGAAACAAATGCTTTACAAGCGGTTGTAACACCCTCATTTTCCTTCTAAACCCCGCCAGGGGGTTCTCCCCCCTGCTCGTGGCCATCCCCGGGATGTTCCACAGTTGTCCTGGCTCTTCTCTGCAGTAAATCCCACCTGCCTGTGCAGCCGCATTCCCCTTAAATCCACAGCAATATCGCTTCATCCCGACTCCACTCTCCACTCCGGGGTGGAAGCAGCACTTGACTGGGCTGGCAGGAGCTCAGACTCCGGGGTTTTGTGTGCCAAGGGGACCTTTTCTCCCTACCCTTGCTGTCCCAGGCTGTTTTTTAACCCCCTCCCTCAGCCAGGAGTTAATCCTGGCCCAAGACTCGAGTGTTTATATGCAAATAGAAGCTGATTGAGAAGGGTCACGGGGTGTTTCAACGCACTCTCAAGGGCAGTTTAGTGCCAGACACACACATACACACTCCCCCCAAACGAAATTAGCCCGGGTCTGGCCCAGAAGGCTTGGATTCCCTGCTAAATTTACCCAGGGAGGTAGTCCCTGCCTGGGGAAGGTGATCTCTTTGGCGTGAGCAAGGACATATGAAGGCAGGATTCCTCCACGTCACCACGAAAACATTACAGGGCTGCTAATGAGAGGAGAGGAAGAGCGAGGCAGGGCTCTGGAAACGTGATCCAGGACAAGTTCCTGAGGTAAATGATCCCTGTCTGTGCCGCTCCCTGGAGCCCCAAACCTTCTCCTGTGCTGGCTGAAGGACCCCAGGGGATAACGAGGATGATTTTCATACCAGAGCAGTGCTTGGAGGAGGTGGTTCAGTTAATTCCAGAGGAGAAAATGGGCACAGAAAGGCTGGGTGGAGCAGAACAGCGACGAGTGGCAAAAGCAGAGAGGAAAACGAGGGGGTTTGGAGGCTCCAAACCAACCAAGAGGTTGTGGACAGCCAGGTGGGAATGCCAGCCTCGAGATAAAGGGGAAAAGAGGAGAAAACAGGGAAGACCACCTAGGATGGCCTCAAATTAGCTCCCAGTGATTCTTCCCATGAACAGGAACCTTAAAAGGGGGGTCCTTCACCAAGAACCCCTCACTTCAGCAAACCCCATCCTGCGTGGACACACTGTGGAGGTTTTGGGGCTCCGTGCCCTTCCCACAGTCTCCAGGGCCAGAGATGGATGTCACCACAGCCAGGCTGAGGACACACACAGAGGAACCTCAGGTGGCTCTGGCAGCATGGGGGTGTTGGTCCAGGGACGCTCAGGATCACCAGGAAGGTCCCAAACCTTTTTCCCAGCCTCACAGAGAGGGAACCATGCAGCATTCCAGCTCTGGTTTAACATCCCAAAATCTGCTTTGAGCAGGTTTGTTTCCCAAAGAGGTGGATGGGAAACCTGGGAAGGGGAGGGTTTGTCATCCAGAGCCTCCAAGTCACGAGCTGCCAGGTTCTATTCTCGTCCCCACCACGGATTTCTCCGGTGACCTTGAGGAAAGGAGTGGGAACAGGGAAAGCTGTGCTGGCATCCGATGGCAGCAGAGACTGGGTGCTTTCTCTCTCCTATACAAGGCACTGTCTGGGAGAGCAGCTCGCCCTGCCAAAGCCCCAGGAGGATTTGTACCTCGCTGGCCTTTGCATCCCTGCAGGGACATCCCAACATTCCAGGCTGGGCCAGTAACACATAGCCCAGATTTTTCCAGAGAGCAACCACAAGAGTGGAAACACATACAAGTGCCTTAATGAAAACAAAACCAAACTAAAAACAGTGTTAGAAGAAAAAGAAATAGTGGTAGAGGTAAAAAAAATGAACTCCCAGAGCTCAGAGAACACAAATAAGGTTATTGGGGATGGACAGACAGCAGTTGACTAAATTTCTTTTTTTTTTTTTAACTTTCCTGAATACTAGGCACTGTTTTCCTCCCAGCCTCAACACTCCTCTCCCAAACTGGAGCCTGCAAATAATCCAGCAGTTTAATCCAAGAGGTGCTGCTGCAGCACAGCCTGGTGACCGCCTGACCCTCACTGTACCCTGTGTCCATCGTGCTCCAGCCCCCCTGGAGTTATAAATACACCACAATAGAGCCTGGACTGGATTATAATTAGACAATGAGCCAAGAGGATGGAAACAATGAACTCTAAAAGCCTGGCTGTCCCCCCAGCCAGGAGCTGCACACCAGGAAGCACCAGAATGAGCGAGTTACCAGGAGCTGGGACAGGAAAGCTGAGGATTGCCTCCAAGTCGGATCCAGAGCATCCCTTAGCAGCTCGTGCTCCCATCGCCAGGTTTTACACAGCCCTGGTCACGGGGGACCTGAGGAGCCTCCAGGTGCTGACCGAGCGATACCACCAAGATGTCAACCTGGTCTTTGAGATCAGTAAAAACGAGCTGCAGTGGCAGGTGAAAAGCCAAGCCTCTTATGGACTCTCAGGTACTTTTCCTCTAAAGGCCAGGCCAGGAGAATGAAATAAATGGGTATTTACTGACCCCAAAAACGGGAGAGGTGCAGTGCATTTAGGTGCCCTAAGGTGGGTGGTGTCTGGTTAGCCCACAGTCCTGGCCATAAATAGTCATCGCTTTTAATATTTTCTTCTCTTCTGCACGTGCTAGCCCAGTGGAAGTGTAAAATCCATGCATCCACGTGATTTTTTCAGGTTGGGATTAGACACCCTGTGGCTTGGGAATGCTTGCAGGAGGGCTCACAGCCCAAATTCCTCACGGGTCTGTCTGGGAGGGAAATGATGCCCTCTGGATGGTGGTACCTGGTGCCTCCTCCTGAGGTGATGCTCCTCATGGAGCACCATGCTCAGGAGATGGTCCAGGAGGTCCTGGAGCTGCTGGGAAATGCAATTCCTCACTCTGGCTAATCCTAAACCCAGCACATCCCATGCCCAGCCCTCCATCCCCCTCCCAACACGCTCCAACCTGCCTTGGGTGCCTTCATTCCCAGCAAAGACAGCCTTTCCCTCCCTGGGGAATTCGTGAGATGCCTTTTAGCTCCTGCCAGCCTCTTGCACACAGGATTGTGTGCCCTGGTGGTCAGCAGGGCATTGGCCTGCCCACCTCATCCCACATGAAATCCTGCTCCTGGATGAGCACACACCGAGCGAGTTTTGTTTCCCTTCTCGCCAACCACAGTCAGAGCCACCAAGTGCAGCCAGCCCCTTTGGACCACCTAAAGCTGCCAGAGAAAAACGGGAAAAGCAGTGTCTGGAGCTGGTTCGACCACAAGGCTGGTGGGCAGGGGATGGGAACAGAATCACAGGATCACAGAATCATTAGGTTGGAGGAGACCTTCAAGATCACCGAGTCCAACCCATGCCCTAACACCTCAACTAAACCATGGCACCGAGTGCCACATCCAATCTTTCTTTAAACACATCCAGGGATGGTGACTCCACCACCTCCCCGGGCAGAGCATTCCAGTACTTTATCACTCTTTCAGTAAAAAACCTTTTCCTAATATCCAACCTATATTTTCCTTGGTGCAGCTTGAGACTGTGTCCTCTCGTTCTGTCAGTTGCTGCCTGGAGAAGGAGACCAACCCCCAGGTGACTACAACCACCTCTCAGGGAGTAGTAGAGAGAGATGAGGTCACCCCTGAGTCTCCTTTTCTCCAGGCTAAACAACCCCAGCTCCCTCAGTCATTCCTCACAGGGCTTGTGTTCCAGGCCCCTCACCAACCTTGTCACCCTCCTCTGGACGCGTTCAAGCGTCTCCACATCCTTCCTGAACTGAGGGGCCCAGAACTGGACACAGCACTCGAGGTGCGGCCTCACAGTGCCAAGCACAGGGCAAGAATGCTTTCCCTGGTCCTGCTGGCCACACTATTCCTGATCCAGGCCAGGATACCCAGAGGCTCATCCCGTTCCTGTATCCCGCAGGGCTGTGGGCGCTGGAGGAGAGGCGGGAGCTGAGCACCCCGCTGCGCCTCGCCGCCCGNCCCGCCCCGGCCACCCCGCCTGCCTGCGCCACCTCCTGCGCCACGGGGCCGACCCCAACCTGGCCCCGGGGGGACAGGGAGCCCTGCACGAGGCCTGCCGGGGTGGGCACAGCGACTGCGTGGAGCTGCTGCTGGAGTACAGGGCCGAGCCCAACCTGCGGAGCGACGAGGGCACGGCCCCGCTGCACCTCTGCACCACCCCGGACTCCCTGCGGTAAGGACAGCGGCCCCATCAGTGTCCCACTGCTGGGGCCATCCGTGGGAGTGCTCAAGGCTGCGTTGGATGGGCTTTGGAGCAACCTGGGCTAGTGGGAGGTGTCCCTGCCCATGGCAGAGGGTGGAATGGGATGGGCTTTGTGGTCCCTTCCAACCCAAACCAGTCTGGGATTCCATGATAACCTCGCTGTGCATCCCCTGTGCACAGAGCCCAGGAGTTTTGCCTGTGGGAAGCAAAAAAAAGATGCCATGATCCATGGCAAGGCTTCCCACATCTCCCAGCTGCCGCAGCAGAGACAAAAGAAAAGGGACATTTTGGTGCCAGGCACGTTGCACAGCCTAAATCTTCTTCCCATGGACAGGAGAAAACCAGCCCCAGCTTTTCCTTCCTCCTCTTTCCTGATTATTTCTCCTAAAATCAGTATGTCCTGCATCCCAGATCCAGCACACTTCCCCCAGGAGATGCTCAGGATGGGTGTATGGCATGGGGATCAATCCTCCCACCCCCTGACCCCACACAAGCCATGTACAGATCCACCTTGGTTCGTAGTCAGGGCTGAGGCTCATCCATGTGCGTCCACATTTCTCCCTGGATCAACATCACACAGATGAGCATAAAAAGTCCCTGGAAAAATATGGAAAAATACGTTTCTGTAGGACTTTAAGTGCCTGGGTCATCAGACACATGGAATCAGGACATTTTCCATTTTGTTTTTAATAAAGAGCTCAGCCACTTGATATCCTGATGAAACTGCTTAGGGCCACCGTGAATTCCATCACCTCACAGCTTCCATGAAAAGCTGGCCTGGCTTCCATCCTCTGCCCTCCAGGCAGGCAAGGTTAACTGGAAGTAGGTGGAGAAAGCAAGGTTCCAGCATATCATGGACACAGGGAGAGTGCTCTGGAGAAGGGAAGCAGCCAGAGGGGGGGAAAGGCTTGGTCCCTGCTTATAAATAAAAGAATCTCTGCAAGATGTCCAAAAATCAAGTGTTAATCAAATTCTGGCTCAGCCAAAAATTTAGGGATGAATCCAACACATCCTTGGTGCCATGAGGGCTGGAAGGAGCAGGATGGGAAAGGGAAGATGCTACAAGCAGCCCTATCATTGACAAGGAGCTGCCTTTAATTCCTTCACCTGAGCTCCCTTTAGACCTTCAGCCTCCAGCCCCATCCTAAAATCCCTATGATTCCCTGATTTTAGGCTTCTCCCCATGAAGTGATGGGGGGACCAAACCCAGAGGTCCAGGTGCCCTNATGGCAGCACAGCCACCAAGGGGATCAGACAGCCCCAAACGTGGGAACAGCTGAGTTGTAAGCCCTGGAATATTGGGGCTTTATAATGGAAATGCTGAGAGCCCCTTAACTACGGCGCCCGGCGCTACGGGGGCTTCTGCAATAACTAAGCCAACTCCCTTGAAAGATCAAAAATTAATAGACATTTCAGACAGGGTTTGAGGTTTCGACCACTGCTTTTTCAATCGCAAAGACTTTGCTAAAGTTAGAGACTGAGGAGGTCAAGCTTTGGGTAACACAAACATTTCCTCTTTGATTAGGGGGAGACTACTTTACCTCGCCTCCTTTTTTTTTATTTTATTATTTTTTTCGTTGAGTAGTAGATTTTAGGTCATCCTTAATTTTTTACTGACAACAAAGAGCAGGTCATTGACCTACATAGAGAGCTATTTTATTTTTCTCCCTCTCGATAACAATGGCCAGAACACCTATGTGCCAGGTTCTTCTGTATTCCCATATACTCGGCAATTCACCATGGGGGCAGGACTTAAAACCTTTGAGCCTCTCAGTGACTGGGATAAAAAAAAATTATCTGGGCTTCCTTCCAGCCATTTGAGCTTCAGAATCCATGAGATTTCAACAAAAAGGATATCAGAGCTTTAATCTAGGGGCTTTTTGAAGAGATGGAAAAAAAAAAGTTCCAGTAAAGTTCAGTCTTACCTTCTTCACTTTAGGAGCTGTTCATGCCAACGTCGGCCTATTTAGTAGAGTTCCTCTCCTTGACCTCTTTTTTACAGCCGAGATAATTAACATGGTGGGGTAAGATGAGTCTCTAAATTCACTGCACTCTCTCCCTGGCGCTCTCCCTTTTCCCTCTTAAAGCCGGGATGATTAAAGGAGCCTGCCTTTATTGGCACCCCGAAAAAAAATAAAATAAAAATAATTGAGGGGGAGAGGAAGAGTCGCGGCGGCGGCGGCGGGGAGGGGAGAGCGGGCGTGGGGCGGCGGGGAGGCGCCTGGCGGGGATGCAGGACACGGCTCCCGCCTCCCAGCACGGTGCCCACGGAGGAAGGGATGCTCAGCATCTGTAGAGTCCTCCTTCAGTTCTCCCTGAACGTCCCAGGCGACCAGGGAGAGCCTTCCTGGAGAGGAATTTCCGTTCTCCAGCCTCGCACACGTAGGGAAGAGCGCTCTGTGCAGCCGAGGGATGGGACGAGGCGATGTCACCCCCGCTTCCACGCAACTCAGCTGGGCAATTCCCTTCTCCAAGCCTTCCCTCCAGCCTGGGAGCTGGAAGCAGAGTTACCCACCTGCTCCGAGCCCCCCAGAGCTGAGGGATGGGGGATGAAAGGTGGGATGAGTCAATGCAGGAGCTCAGGCAGCATCCAAGGAGCAGTGGGATGGGGAGCGAGCACCAGAGCTGCCAGGGACAGGGTGGGAGGAATTAGCAGGAAACAGGAGCTGAGCAGGAAGGTCAAGACAAGGCTCCCAAATGCCAGGGAGATGGGTACTGACCCAGTGGATCCAGCCCCAGGCACCCTCCAGCTATTCCAGCATCACCCTGGACACTCTGCCCCTGTGGCTGTGGGAGATAAGCAGCACTGCAAGGAAAAAAAAGTCCAGGGATTTGAAAAGGCAGCATTTAGCATCATCTAGTGCTAAACCTCATCCTCTGCTCTGTTTAGCCCTGCTAAATGCGACACTCGGAGCGTTTGGAGCCATCGGTTTGGGAACTGGGGAAGAGCGGCTCCGTAAGGGGTCCTGAGTGAGAAATAAAGAGCCCCAAAGCAGCCGCAGGGCACAGCCCGAGGCCTGGCCCTGCTCTCTGAGATGAGACAAAATGAGGGCTTTGACAGATAAACCTCGCTCTGACCCCAGGGACGGGAGGAAAAAACAAACAGGAGGGTTTTCCTTAAGGAAACTGGGGCCCGAGTGGGTTTTTGGGAAGGGAATTTTCCTCCAGCCTCCGCTGCCCCAATCTCCTGCTCCTCCTGCTGGTTGTTCATCGCATCCCGTTGCTAATTAAATCCCACTTTCCCAGCCTGGGCATTTTTCATCCCAGCCAGCGGGAGCCATCCTGGCCTCAGGAGGACAACAGGCACAGCCTACCCTGACTCTCTGATGGGTGAAGAAATTTTTAAAATCCATCCCAAATAATCTCCCGTTTAATTTGATCCCAGAGCCCAGGGCAGGGCAAAGGTGGAGCACTAACACCACTCACCCCAAATTTCCTTTACCCTAAGGAGTGACTTGCCCAAGCAAGGAGACATCACCCATCACCTGCAAATGAGTTAGGAATGGCTTGGAAGTGAGTTTAAATTAGTCAAAATGAGGTACCAGGCTGGATGGAAAACAAACTTGCTTGTTTTGCCACCGAATTTCTGCTGAGATAAACAGAAAGCTGAACACAGTGCACTCTTCCAGTATTCCCAGAAAATTGGAGAGGAGCTCTTAAAAAAGCAGCAAGCCATCCCTGGGGCTTATTTAATGGGATTTTAGTCTAATCTGATGGCAACAACCAGGGTGTGAATGAAAATGCAGGGAGCCAGAAACACTGGTGAAGTGTTGGAGCGCGTGAATTCACGAACGGAGATTTTAAAGGTTAACAAGAGCAGAACCTGCTGATGCCCAGACATCCAAACCAGGAGGAAAATGCTCCTCCCAGGCTCCCACCTTTCCCATTCGCTGGAAGACATCACCCCTTATTCATAGCTCCTTGCCAGCATTCCCTCCGTGCCAAGGGAGGAGCACCCAGGGGGAAAATTCAATATAAACCAGCTTGGGTTTCTTCCAAGTGAGCCTTGGAACCTGATAATCAAAAAGAAAAACTCTCCAGTGATGCAGCCTGTGGGAAGGACGGCATTTCCACAGGAGAATATTTGGGGTATCTAGCAGGAGATCAAGAGGAACTGAGCTCCCAGTATGGAATTCTTGGTGAGGGAAAAACCCCACGGCACAGCGAGGATGCTGGGCTGGATGATCCATTCTTCACCTGGAAATTAAGGGCAGCAGAAAATTCCCTCTGTGCTGCCTGTGCAGGTGGAAACCTTCAGCCTGGGCACTCTCCCCCAAACCAGGGCAATGTTTGTGCCCGAAGTCTCTGGGCAGCTGCCTCCTTGCCTGGGAATGCTTTAAGCATGATGTATCCCAAAAAAAAAAAAAAGGAAAACAGAACAAAAGGGGATTTTTCTCACAGGCTGGGCTGCTGCGTTTCTGTAGCCAAGTCAGCAATTTTTTCCCCCCCATTTTTCCCTGCAGAACCGTCCCTTGGTTTGCCCTGAATATGTTATTTTAGGGTGCCAGAGCTACCTGTGACATCAGGATTAAGCTACTGCAGAGAGGTCCCAAGAGAATCTTGGGATACAAATTCCCTGCTGCCAAGGATGGACAAGACCAATGAAAGAGACCGAGTCTGAGTGATGCCCTCCAACAGCAGCCAGCAAGCCCCAAAAAAACCCTCAGGGAGACAGAACATTCCTTGAGAAAGGGATTCAGCATCCTAGAGCAAAAAAAAAAAGGGAAATTGGAAAGGAAGGATCTGAGGATTTTGGGAATGGCACAACCCCACCTAAATCCACTCCCAGTCAACCACACCCCGAGCAGAGCATCCGTGGCTGGCACCTCTGGGAGGAAAAGATCCTGCAGGATTTTTTTCCTGGCAAACTCAGGCTTGATATCTGTGGAAAAAGCAGCCCAGGGAGGTATTTATAGAGTCAGCACTGCCAAGGACAGTGAAAATCTCCCCAGCTGCCATCAAATCCTGGGGGAGGTGATGAGGCAGGTCCACAAAGAGTCAAGTATATTATTATAATTATAATTATTATCTCATTATTTTATTATTGTTATTTTCCCCACATTTGTTGGCATTCCCCTGGGCCAGGAAAAACAAGCAGTACCCTGGTGCTGTCCTTCCTCCTTGGGGCTCCTCTTCTTCCCCATCCCTGCTGCTGGAAGGATCGAGCTGGGACTTCTCTCCCCCTCGTGTTGCTTCTGTGTCAGCCCAGGACCTCACGCAGGGCTCTGGTGACACGTGAGCTGAAAGAAAAGATCTTTAGAGGAAGATTGAAGAGGCGGGGGGCTGGGTTTAAAGGTTGGTGCTCCTCCCTTCGACTCCATGGTCCTCGTGGGTCTCTCCCAGCTCAGGATATTCCATGATTGTAGGAAAACACAATCCTGTAGTAGCCTCTGGACCAGGAGCAGAACACAAGTGTTCAGGTCACTCAAACGGAGCAGGAAAATCCATTCTTATATCCAAGGTAGTGGGCCTAGGATGGTCAAGGTGTTCAGCAATGGTCAAGGATGGTCAGGGACAGCTAGCAATGATCAGGGATGGTCAAGATGGTCAAGGATAGTTGAGGGCAGTCAAGGTGGTCAAGGAGAGTCAAGGGTGGTTAAGGTGGTCAAGGATGATTGAGGATGGTCAAGGACAGGATGGTCAAGGTGGTCAAGAACAGTCAAGGATGGTTGAAGACAGTCAAGATGGTCAAAGATGGTTGAGGATGGTTGAGGACAGTCAAGGTGGTCAAGGACAGTCAAGGATGGTCAAGGATGACCATCCATGAATGACGCTGGTCAAGGGCAAGAGGGAGTCATTGCCCAAACCACCATTGCCCTGACAGTGGAGGGCACCAGGGCACAGTGCCACCCTGCCCAGCCTCTTCTGCTCCCTCCCAAAACCCCTGAGTGCCACAACCCCACCTCCAGCACTCCTTCCATCCTCACCCCACACCACCTTCCACCCCATCATCCCTCATGGCTCCAGCCCACACTACCCCTCAAACGCTATCCCGGAGGTTCATCCCACCTTCCTGCAGGTGTGCCAGGCTCCTGCTGAGACACGGGGCCACTGTGGATCTGCCAAGCGAGGCTGGAGGGGACACAGCCCTGCACGTGGCCGCCAGGCACGGCCTCTGCGACCACGCTCGCCTCTACCTGCAGCGCTGGGCGCGCGTCGACGCCCGCAATGCGCGGGAGGAGACGGCCCTGGGCATCCTCTGCGGGCAGGCCCCGGGCATGGGCGAGGATTCCCTGAGGTTTTTCCAGCTGCTGGCTGCCCACGGCGCCGATGTGGACGCCCGGGATGAGAGCTGGAGGAGCCCCTTGCACCGGGCGTGCGGGGCGGCCAACGCCGAGCTGGTGCGGCTGCTCCTGCGGTGCGGGGCCGACGCCAACGCCATCGACTACAACGGCGTGTCCCCGCTGGGCTGGGCCCTGCAGGGCGCTGCCTCCCACAGGGATCTGCGTCCCCACCTCACCATCCAGCTGCTGCTCAACCACGGCTCCCAAAGGATATGGCCCCCTGCCTTCGTCAAGGTACCGACTCCAAAATGGCGCCCGGAAATCCCCTCACAGCAGCGGCCTTGCAGTCGGGAGCTTTGGGAAATGTAAAGGTGGTGGGGTGGGAGAATCTGGGAGAGTTTCCCAGCCTGGGCAGGGAGAGGGGACTGTGGGCTTGGGGAGGGGTGGAAATGAAAGCCCAGCAGAAGGGCAGGATGGAGCCAGCACGGCTCAGAGGGATTTTTCCCTGAGAGACAGGCTTGGCACACGCGCCGCCGGTGCAGCCGCCTCACGGTGGCTCTGCGTTCCATTGATTTTACATCAAACCATAAAGAAAATATTATCCTGCCTTGTCAGGCACAAGCCAAAAATGTAAACAAGAAGCGAGAGCTGCATCCAGAGGAAGAAGTGCCTCAGCAGGGTGGGTCTTCCCGCTGCTCTATGGATGGAGCAAGAGCTCCATAACATGCCAGGAGAAACCGCACACCTGCCTGATCCCAACCCGGGGCTATCCCGGCCTGGAGCGTGGTGGGGTGGGACAACCCTGGCTGCAGCAGGTGGATGTTGTCCCCCTCTGGCCCTGCCTATCTGAGGCCTCACATTGTCCCTGGACAGGTGCTGAGATCCTGCGCGGCCGTGCCGGAGGTCATCGAAGTCCTCTTCAATTCCTACTCACAAATCCCGGTCTCCCAGGAGTGGGCCAAGGCCGTGCCAGAGGAGGTGTTCCAGGTGAGACAGCGCTGCTGGTTTGGCAGGGGGGGCTGAGACCCAACGAGGGGGTTTTCCCCACAGAACAGGGGTTTTTTCGCCACAGAATAGGGCTTTTTCCCCAGAGAACAGCGTTTTTTTTCCCCACGGAACTGAGATTTTTTTTCCCCACAGAACAGTTTTTTTTTCCCCACAGAACAGCGGTTTCTTTCCCCACAGAACAGGGATTTCTTTTCCCCACAGAACAGGGATTTCTTTTCCCCACAGAACAGGGTTTATTTTCCCCACAGAACAGGGGCTTTTTCCCCCACAGCACAGGGTTTTTTGCCCCACAGAACAGGGATTTTTTTCCCCACAGAACAGCGTTACTTACCCCACAGAACAGCAGGGTTTTTTCCCACAGAACAGAGTTTATTTTCCCCACAGAACAGGGTTTTTTTCCCCCACAGAACAGGGATTTTTTTTCCCCGCAGAACAGGGTTTTTTTTTCCCCACAGAGTGGGGTTTTTTCCCCCTACCCAGACTTCACTTGGACAGAATAAAACCAAAAGGAATATTCCCTAGAGCACCACCACACACCTGATCCCTCCAGGTTTCCATCCCTTCAGCTCCACCATCCTCAGACCCCACATCCCTGCCCCAACCTGCCATAAAATCCGCTCTCAGCCTCTGGAGGTGACCCTGGAGCCAGAGCACTTCCCAGCAGGAGCCCACATCACTCATTTTGGCTTGGAAAAGTTCCTCAGACGTGCAGCAGGTACAGCCAGCCCGCTCTGGGATGGTTTGGGATGGCTCCTGGCCCCACAGGCTGTGAGGGATGGCTGCTGGAATGCAAATAAAGCCTTCAGCTTGTTCTGGGAAATGGGAGGAAGGATTTCTTTTCTTTCCCAAATTAAGGAAAGGCCGAGGCTGCACAGCCCAGTCCTGCTTTGTTTCCCTGCCTCAGGAACGGGGTCTCTTCTACACCAACTTTTTCCCTCCCCAAGGCTGGTTTTCCCCAGGAGAACTCCAGAATTCCTCACCCACCCTTTGCCTGTGGAGCCGTGTCCATGCCTGGACCCCTAACCCACAGTCACACACGGGCTCCTTCCCTCCTTCCCTTAGATCTTCATCCCAAAACACCCCCAGCTTGTTTGGGAATTGGGAGAAGCCCGGGCCCAGGTGGGTGATGCTGGCATTACCCCTCTCTCTGCAGCAGCACCAGCCTTTCTACGAGTCCCTTTTCGGGCTGGCGGGCACGGCCCGGAGCCTGCAGCACTTGTGCCGCTCCGCCATCCGGGCACATTTTGGGAGCAGGTGCCATTCCCTCATCCCTCTGCTGCCCGTGCCCAAGGCTCTCCGTGAATTCCTGCTGCTGGAGCCCGAAGGAGTCGTGCTGTGAAGGAGCAGCTCCAGGTCCAAGTCCAGCCCTTCCACGGAGCACGGGAGCATCCATTCCTGCCGGGCGAGCCAAGGAGCGCCGCTTTCCGTGAGGGAAAAATCCCTGTTTTCCAGGGATTTACAGCAGGACTAAAATGTGCTTCCGGCTGGAAATTTGTATAGATTTTTTTTTGGGTTTTGTCTTCTAATTGTGCTTTAAATGGATTCTAAAGAGTAATAAAATGATTAGTGGCTGGTGGGAGCGGGCTGCAGGTGGGAATAACGCTCATTTATGGGGGATCCCTGCAAAGCAGCGGAGTGAGGAGGGAAGGACAGGGCAGGTGACTCAAACCAGCCCAGGTGGGCATCAAATCCCTTGGGATAAATCTCACCTGGGAGTGGCACAAGCAGCACTGGGACCACAGGTGCGGTGTGGAAGCCCTTAACAGGACGCAAAGTCCAGTGGCATTAATGTAGACCCTAAAATAGATTTTTAAATCTATTTTTTTGCACGTAGGAGCCACCAAGGATGTTGTGGTTATTCCACATAGGAGGATGTATCTCCCAGCTCCCTGCAGTCCATGGGATGCACCAGCACCTCCCATATCCCTTGTACCTACCACAGTTCCCAGGCTGGCACGTGAAGAGGCTGGAAAACCCGAAATGGTGGAGTTTGGGTTTTCATTTCCCACAGTGACCTGGCCAAAGGCACCAGGAGGAGCGAGGATTTGTTTTTCCCAGGCTCTCAGGCTGCTCAGGTTAATTCCTGCTGAACCTAAGGATGTTCTCCCTTGGCAGAACAGCTGTGTTCATGCCACAGTGCCCCCCAAAATTTTTTCAATGCTGAATTACCCTTGGATTTGGTTTTTTTCTTAAAAAAAAAAAAAAAAAAAAAATTGTATCTATTATATTTTTATATCTAAATATACTATTATATATTTTTACATAAATGTATTTCCATATATATGTATAAAACTAGCTCATTTTTCATGTTTGGCTGGACTTTGCTTGGAAAGCAGGCAGCATCCCTGGCTCCCAGTGCTGCTGCCCGTGGAGCATGGAAATGGGGAGGAAAAAGAATTCTTCCCCTCTCCCAGCTTCCACCTGCTGCTTCCACAGCTTCCCTCACCCTACACGGATGAGAAGGAGCATCCCCAAACCTTCCCAATGTTCCCAAC
>VWZW01003650.1:290560-371839 GCA_013397115.1 Edolisoma coerulescens | reverse complement strand
TTTTTTTTTTTTTAATGCAGCCACGTGGATTTGGAAGCTCCGCTTCATCTCCCAGAATCTCCGAATTAAAAGGCGGCGTTTCCTCGCTGCCCTGACTGCCAGCTCTGGCAGGAGATGGAGTCAAATCCATAAAACCACGCGCAAAAGGGGTATTTTAGCTAAAAGCAAAACGATTCTCTGGAATCTCCGCGAAATTCTGTAGAATTTGCACAGATTTTAGCCACGAGCAAAACCCTCCGGTGAGGGCAGCCCTCGGGGGGCTTTTACAAACAACCCGACGTGGGGGGAAAAAACCTCTGGGAATCAACATCCTCCACCCCTCCGTGCCGCAGGGAGAGAGCCCCGAGCCTGCGGGGAGCGCCCGGAGCCGGGGCAGCGCCCTGAGCATCTCCCCGGGTCCCTTCCGCGGCCGGAGCGCCCCCGGCACGGCCGGCAGCGAGTCCCTCGTCCCTTTTATCTGCGACAGGAGCGGAGGAGAGGAGCCGCAGCTCCAGCTTTCCCCGCTCAGCGGGCGCCGGGAGCGGCGGCGGTGCCGCCCGGGGACGCGGATGCTCCGCGCCGGCATCTGCGGGGGAACGGGCGCCTGGAACTCATCCCCATCCGTCCCCCCGGGAAAAGAATTACGAGGCAGGGGAATCGTCGGGAAATGGCAGTAAAATACGGGGTGTTTACGCTGACCTGCCAGGAGGACTGAATTAGTCCGGAATGAGTGGCAGAGGGCCCATCGCCGGCTCCGGGGGAGGGCTTTTAATGCTCAGATCCTATTAATTAACGGAGCAAAAGACAAACCGGGGACTCCCGTTTATGGCGTTCCAGGAGAGTGTTAGCGGCAGCGAGGAGCTGGCTGCGTGGTGCCAAGTGCCTGGAGCTGCCCTTCTTCTCCAAAAGGTGCCGATGCCCCCAAAAATGGCCTCCCCAAAAAGGGCCTCCCCAAAAAGGGCCATTAGCAGTGATTTCTTTTTTTTTTTTTAAGTTAGCGTGTCTTGGTACTGCCCGAAGTGATAAAAAGTGCAACTGCCTGAGTGTAAACAGAAATCTTTGCTGCTGTCCTCCCTGTTTTGATCTTCTTCAAGATGCCTGTTTTTGCTGCAAAAGCATCCAAACTCGGAAAGATTATGGGAAAAGGTGGGTTTGGCCCCAAAACCCCTTTGAGAAACATTTGCCTCCCTTGCTGGCATTCCCAGAACAGCCAAAAGAAGCCACTGGAATGACGATACAAATGAAGGAATTGCTTTTTTTTTTTGCTGGCAGCTTTGACTCCAAACAGCAACATCTCTTGACCTCAAATCCTCCTGCACACATCCCTGGGGCATCCTCGGGGCGTGCCCCATCGCCCCAGATGCGGCAGCTGGGGGTGAAACACCTTATCAAATACACAGTTCCCATATAAAAACCACCAGGTTACCCTCCTGCCGAAATTCCATGCCCTGCACCAAGCTTGGGAGGCACCTCAGAGTTTTTAAGGAGCAAAAGCTGCTTGGTTTCCCTCCACTGCTTCAAAAAAAAAGCAAACACAAAACTTTTTGTCTTAGTGCTTGTCACCCAAAACACCGGAAGGATTCGGGTTGAAATTCTCCCTCCCCACCCCAAACACCGAGCCAGCCCCTCAGACTGCAGCAACACAGCCCAGACAATTCAACCTCTGCCCAGCACCGATGGCAAGGAGCAGGGCAGAGATTTCCCCAGCCCAACCGCTGCGAGCAGCTTCCCGTCCCCATTCCCTCTTTGCAGGGAGGGGATGGATGAGGGCGGTGACCTCCTGCGAACCCGGGGCTGTGCCAGCGAGCCCCCGAACATTTACAAACAATCTCTCCATCGCTCGGGCTTTCCTGAGCCTCCTCACGGCCCTGGGCTCCCAGGGTCTGTCAGAAACATTGTCTCTCTGAATCAGGCCCGTGGTCATTTTAAAGACACACATCTGTGGGGTGTTTTTTTTAACCAGATGCTGGGCTCCGAAGCCCACAGCTGCTATTTCTGCCCCCTCCCCAATTATTTTCATATTTCCCCCGTTTCCAGAGCGGCAATGAGTCCCTGCCAAAGGAGGGTAATGGGAAGGCTCTCTCCGAGAGAAATTGTTAATTTGGGATTTATAAAGGACTTTCCTTAATGAATAATAGTTGAGCTCGATCTGTCTTCCTGCCTCGTTCTGCAAAGTAACATTTGTAAAGCGAGGTGATCCCAATTACTCCCTCTAATAACCCTCTCCAGAGGAGAGTTCAGAGCCGCAGCCACGATTCCTCTGCTCCCCTGGTGCCAGGAGCATCCCCTGCTTCCAAGGGGTTTCTGGATCCATCCAGGTCACAATCCCCCACCTCCCTGCCTGCTGTGCATCAGCTCCAGCACCAGGATGCCCTGATATCCTGATCCTGCAGGATCATGGAATCACAGGAGGGTTTGGGTTGGGAGGGACCTCGAAGCTC
Organism: Edolisoma coerulescens; assembly: GCA_013397115.1. Taxonomy (NCBI): domain Eukaryota; kingdom Metazoa; phylum Chordata; class Aves; order Passeriformes; family Campephagidae; genus Edolisoma; species Edolisoma coerulescens. The sequence continues at coordinate 369,419 of VWZW01003650.1, read as the reverse complement.
ATCTCATTCCACCTCCTGTGCCAGGGGCAGGGACACCTCCCACCATCCCAGGTTGCTCCAGACCCCGTCCAACCTGGCCTTGGACAGTTGCAGGGATCCAGGGGTTAACAGCTTGGCATCCCAGTGGATGGAGAAGGATGGGGAAGTGCCACGCTGGCGTTGTCACCCCTTGTCACCAGGGTGCCAGGTCCAGAGGGGATCACAACCCCGGTGCTCTGACCCCCACCCACCTCCTGGCCTGGCAGAGAGAGGGGGGATTGGAAATGACTCAATTACTGCCCAAAAGTGCCTTCACAGGAGAAAACAGTGGCACTGAAGGGCCCTTGAATCAGCAGTGGGGCGGCAGCTCGGGAATCGATCTGGCAGCTCGAGCCAGGCAGGCTCTGAGGAGAAGCAAGCCCTTTTTTCCTGAATTTTTCTTTGCTTAAAGTATGGATCCACTCCAGGGCAGAGCCAACTAACGAGGTGTGGGGGGTCTCTCCATCTTCTCCAGGTCTTCAGCTGGAGACTGGATGTCTTCAGGGAATTGGTGCTTTAGCCAAGAGTGGGTTTTTCCATGCAAGTGCCTTCTCCAGCTGCTTTCCTCCCTTTTCATCCCGCCTCCCTTCCCTTTGCTTCCTCTCCGCAGCAGGGAACAAAGGTGTGGAAATCCCATTCCCTTCCCTCCTTTCCTTGTTGGCATCCCACATCTCTGTCCCACAACCAGAGCTTGGTGGGACATCTGGCAGGCCAGGAGCCAAGGATGGGAATTCTTTTCCCATGCTTTAAATCCTGCTTCCCTGGCTCCTCAACACCTGGGAGAGAGACTCTCCCTGCCACACCACCAGTGCTGCCCTTTCTCCTTTGCCTCCTCTCAAACAGCATCCTGCATCAGCTCAGAGATGCCCCAGCATCCAGGGAACACTAATCCCACTTTCCCAGTAATTCCAGGGGAAAAGAAAAATCCGGAAAAATTCACCTTAATTTTTTTCTTTTTTTTTTCTTTTTTTTTTTTTCAGAAAAGCAAAATAAAATTCTCTTTTAAATCCCTTCCGCGCTGCTGGAGGGAACTAAGGAGCACGAGTTGTAAGAGCCTTGCTCTGGGTCACCTTCAGAAGAGGTGACCCACGGACGACACCGCCTTTGGATGCCTCGCCCCTGCTCCAAGGACTATTTTGGGTGTTCGAGCTCTGCTCCGCTGCCCGAGTGCAAAGAACTCGCTCCTTTTCTCTCCCTGCCTGCAAACATCGTCCCCCCGGTGAGCCGGGGCTGCTCCGAGCCGGGCACGGCGCTCAGACCTTCCCTCACCTGGCAGGGAGGGGATGCAGCATCCCAGCTCCGGATGCCGCCTCCGGAGAGTGCTGGAGAGAGAGGATGAAATCCCGAATTATTTGTTCACCTGGCACAAAGCTCGGCGCTGCCAGTATTAACTGGCCGGGCCGATTAGCGGCAGCCATCGGCCAATAAATAAATTGGAACCATCTCCAGACCTGATTAGCTTGCTAATTAAGCTCCGTTACGGGGAAATCTGCAGTCAATCAGCCCGGCCATTACCAGTTGGATCTGCAGAGCGGGAGCTGGGGATGCTGCACCTCTGCTGGGGAGGAGGAGGAGGAGGAGGAGGAGGAGGAAGGGAGCGAGCTGGGGGTGGGAGGGAAGGTGGTGCCGATCCCACTTCCCCCAGCAGCGCTCGGAGGGGCTCCTCCACCCTGGGGGTGCCCCACAGCCCCCGCTCCTGTCGCGGGGATTCTCCCGCTCTGTGTCCCTCACCCGGCAGCACAATCCCTCCCTTTCCAGGCCACCAGCTCCCCAAAAACCGCAGGATTCGAAGACTCTTCCAAAGACAGCGCATTCGGAAGGGTAAAAACAGGGCTGGGAGAGCGCAGCTCATTTTTTGGCTGGGACAGGCTGCTCGTCCCTTTCCCCGCGGCGATTTGCAGCTCTGACCTCTCCCTGTGGCTCCCAGCTCTTCCCGGAGCCCTCACCGGGATGCTGAGGGACATCTTCATCCCACCAGGGATTTCATTTGGCCTGCAAGGGAGGTCCAGCATCCTGGGGCTGGCCCAAGGCTGAGCTGGGATTTCCAAGCCCGTGTCCATCCAGGGCTGGCAGCATCGCAGGGTGAGGTGCTTTGGCATTTGGGAACCCCCCTGCTCCCTCCTGCTGCCAGCGGGCATCGGGCTGGATGCTTTTCTCTGCCTCTCAGCCTTCCTCTGGCTCTGGCAGCTCGAGGCTGCTTCAGATCCCAGCCTTTGCTTCATTCCATGGAAATTCCTGGCCTTTGATTCCCGCTAATCCTCCCAAGTGGCCGGAATAGTTCGCTCCTGCACTGAAATGCCCATTTTTTCTGCAAAAAGCGGTCGGGAGATTCTCTTCCACCGCTGAGCAACGAGCAGCCCTCGGTGTGAGCAGCAGCAATTCCCGAAAGGCCGGAGCGAACTCCAGGGGTGTTTTTTGTGTATTCCCTGGAAGCCCAAAATCAATCCCTGGGCCCCAGGAAAGCCCCGCATCCCTCCCGCCCCGCGGCACAGCATCACCGCTCCTCTCCCACCACTTCAGCGCTCCTCATCCTCCCTTTGGAGGACCCAGGGAGTCTCCCCGGCTTCCAAACCAGCAGGTCTGGGGGTCGGGGAGCGGCGGGGGCAGAAGGCAAATAAATAAGTGCTAATTGCTGGCGCTGGGCGTCAAATGGTGGCTGCGAGCGCATTTATTGGGCAATTAAGGGCTTTACTGGGCATTAGGGGAGATCAATGACCGCCCGGGGGGATTCCCAGCCTGCCTGGGATGGTGGTTTTCCCGCTGTACTTCCAGCGGTTTCACCAGGAATGGCCACGTTTCCCTCCTGGTCGCCCCCGCAGGCTCTGCTCTCCCTTTTTGGTTGGGTTTGAGGACCTGGAAGGTCTTTCCCAGCCCAAAAATCACTTTCTGGGCGTTGCCCAGGCGGGAATTGCAGGGCTTTGCCAGGGAAAAAGCGCAATTCCTGCGAGCGACACCTGCCTGAGATCCATCCCAGAAACAGAGGGAAAAAAGGAACAGGGATGAGCTCAAAGGCTGAGCTCGGTGTGGGACGTGCCCAAATTTCGGCTGGGTTTTTCCCAGCCAGGGTAACACCAAGTTCCAGTGGGAGGTGTCCCTGCCCGTGGCAGGAGGTGGGAACGAGAGGAGCTTCCAGGTTCCTTCCAACCCAAACCATCCTCTGGCCTTGAGGTGGGATGCTGTGGGTGCTCAGAGCTTCCCAGGGATTCAGGGGATCAGCCAAATGGATGGAAGAGAAATCCAGTGAGGATCACTGAACTCACTGAAAACAGCTGACTCGGGAGTCCCTGAATTTTTAAGTTCCAGGCTGGGGAAACCCATGGCAAAAACCCCATAAAATCAGATTTCAGACACCTCCACCTCTGGCTTTTGGCCCCAGCTGGAGAAATAAAGACCTGGCTCTTGAAGGTTCCTCTTACCTCATCTCCACAAAGCATAAATTCTTTTCGTTTGTTTAAAAGAACAGCTGGATCTGGGTCCCTTCTGGAAAACAAAGCTGTTTATCAGGAAGAGTCAGCCCCATCCCACCACCTCTGAGCTTCCTGTCCTCGTCCCATCGCTCCCTTCCCACCAGTTTGGATTTGTGTTAACAGACCACATGAAAACCAGCAGAACTGCCCAGGGAATGTCCTGGGTGAGGGCTAGAAGCAGGTGGTACCCACGGAGTGAGAATCTTCTGGGCTCTGGAGAAGCTTCCTTGAGCATCCCTCAGAGTGAATCCTTTGGAGGCAAGGGTGGAAATGCACAGCAAGGCCTGATGGCAGAGCAAGAGTTTGGGCTTTTTAGGAATTACTTTTCCTCTTAAAAAAAAAAAAAAAAAAGAAAAAAAAAAAAGGGGGATGTTTCCCACACTCCCATTACAAGAATCAAGAGTTTTCCTTCAAAACCTCTTCCCGACCCCTGTTGCTTTGCTGTAGGATATTTTCCTTTTTTCCCAAGGCATCAGTGGATGCCACCAGCTGGGAGCGTTTCAGGGGTACACGGGGGTGGGCTCGGGGTATGGTGAGGAATGTGGGCATGAAAGGCATCCTTAAATCTGCTCCCACCATCCCGGAGCACCGGGACGTTCCAGGAGAAGCCAGATCTTAGGAGGGTTGTGAGAGAGAGAGAGCAGCCAGCCGTGCCCATCACAAAATCAAAACCCACATCCCTTCAGGAGAGCAAAGCAGGGGAGGGACGGATGGTTCCTAAAAAAAGGAGCACTACTACAGCTTTACACCCTGGGGGAATCCAAGCCAAGTTCTCCCACGCTGGAAGTTCACATTTCAAATCCAGAAGGGGAGAAGACAAAGCCCCCACCTCCTGCCTTGGTGCTGGTGGGGTTGAACGGGGTGGGGAAACCTTCCAGGAACAAAGCTGCGTGACAAACCAGCCATGTGACCTCCCAAAAAAGGGGGAAAAACATCAAATCCTGTGGTTTTTCATCCCCCACGGTGCTGCTGGAGACTCCCTGGAGCACTTGGAAATGAAGAGCAGGGAAAGAAACAGGGAAGTTCCCCCAAATCCAAGTGTGACAGGAGAGCTGGGAGATGGGATGGGCAATAACCTGAGGAATGAACAAATTCAGGCCGAGGCACAGCAGGCCTAGAAGATAAATCCCACATCCCACCCTGTGGCAGCCCCACTCAGACCATGAGGATACAATTCCACCTTTCCAACCCTGGCCAGGTCTTCTCTGGAGCAAGATCAGCACTGAGGCCCTGTGGGCATCTCCTCCCTCCTGGTTGGCTTTGCCTGTGCTGCTCTTTGGGGTCATCGGTGTCACGTGCGAGGCCAGGAAAAGAGACAACCCCAATCTGCTGCTTCTCCCTCTTTTCGAGGGAAATCCCCCACTTTTCCCACCTTTGCTCATCTCTGAGCACCCCTAATTTCTCTGTGGTGTGTGAGGTGGGACAAGCACAGTTGGCCAAACCACAGCACTGCTGTCTCTCTCTCCACGGTGCCCTTAAAGATCTTAAATCTCTCATTTCATTCTTCACACCAGGGCATGTTATTTAAATCATCTTTAAATCATCATTTTTCTCCCCCCTTCAGTGCACATTTGTGGAATTTTACCTGCTCTTCTCCATGGACCCACACAGCTCTCCCAACACGATGCAATTTCTTCCTGCAGTGACCCTTCCAGTGAGTTCCCAGTCTGCCTTGGTGAGCACCCATCACCTCCTGCTTCCCTCTCCATACCACCTCTCCATCACCTCCTCAGTTTGTCTTCTCCTTCAGCCTGCTCAGATTCCTGATTTCTCCTCGGGAGGAGACCTTTTAAAACTGTAAATAAATGTCAATCAGCTGCCCATTGTTCAGGGCTCTGAAATGGCTCCCTCAGAGAAGCCTCACGGAGAGCCACGATTCCCCTCCCAAGCAGCGATTAGGCCATCCCACACATCCTGACCTTAAAGATGTTTCATTATTCTTCCTTTAAATGATCATTCCAACCAATTTAGCAGATACAGATGTAACCGTTACCGGCCTAATTCCTTGGATCACCTCCAGAGAGTCTTAAAGCCAAGGTGCAACATTTACTGCTGCCTTCCTCGGGGAGAATAACTGTTTTTAATGAAAGCCCCCATATTTTTGGCTGGAAGATCTGTCACTCACTCCACAGGCACTTCCAGAACTCTTGGATATACACCCATTACGGCCCCGGCTGACTTATTGCTTTTTAATTTATCAATTTGCACCATTACTGGCTCTCCTGCCATCCCAGGTCTGGGATAATCCTTCATCTTTATGGCCGGTGAGGAGTGACAGGATCTGAGCAGGCAGGGGAGGAGGAGGCAGGTGGGGCTCGATGGAACCACGGAGACTCCAGCAAAGAACGAGCTGCACCCAACAAGTTTTCTGGTCTTTATTAGAAAGAGACCTGTACAATATAGCAGCCTCTCTCTGCAGTACTTTACAGCTTTTTTGTTCCTTTTTTTTTTTCTTAAATTTTTAATTTTTTTATTTTTAATTATTCAGAATACTGTACAGCTGACACAAAAAATCTCGACGTGGAGGGGGAGAGAGAGAGAGAGGAAAGGGGAACATAATACAAACTGGCATACTTAATCAAACCCAAATCATAGGGAACAACAAGCCAAGTGAAATGTTCGTCAGTCGGTTTAATTACAGTACAAACAATATAAATAAAGCATCATTGAGTCATTGTAAAACAAACTCGACGTGGAGGGGAATATAAAAACAACGAAAGACCTTTTTTTTCCTTTTTTTTTTTCTTTTTTTTTTGTTTTTGAGAATTTCTACACTGTCTCGTCATCATTTATACATTATTATTTACAGAAACAGAAAACAAACAAAAAAGAAACCAAACCCCAACAACCCAAAACTTGGTGTAAAGCCTTCCATGTGCTGGGTATCTCTGCAGGTATCCCTCCTCACCTGGGCTCCCTTCCTCCCCGTCCCAACTGGAAAGACAAACACCACAAAGCAGAAAGACCCGAAGGACTTGGGGGCTGAACACAAAATGCAGCCTTGGCAGGCGCTCACGGGTTATTCAGGAATCCAGGGGAAAAGGAAAACATCCACATCCACTTCCCATGGTGCTTCCCAGAGGAAAGGTGCTGCTTGGATTGAAGCTCCAAGCACAACCTGGCAGGAAGCAGGGGCCAAGCTCTGCCTTCCCAGAGCCCAACTCTGCCCCCTTGGAGCTGCTCAAGGTGGGAAAGGATTTGGGACACGCTCAAATCCTGCTGAAGCAGAAGGGTTTTAAGGCAGCAGGAGCTGCAGATCCAAGCTCTTGACCACTCCAAGCAGAATTAAAACATCACAGAACAAGTCCCTGGTGTTTCAGGAGATGCTCCTCTCCTGAGTTCCCCTCAGCTGGTGCACCCACGTGCAGCCTACAAGTGAAAGGTGCTCTCGACAGTGACACAGCAAAAGGGAGCTGGGCCAAACCCATGTGGTTCCCTGGAGATTTGGGACTTCCACTGAGCCGTGTGCCTTCAGAGGATGGGCACATCCTCTTCTCCTCAGTAGATTCAATGGAGAATCCAGCTGAGTCCCTGGTTACCTCAGGAAAAAACGCTTGGAGGGGTTTTCAACAGGGTTTCAAGGGAACTGAAGGAGCAGGAAATGGAAGATCTTCCCATCCTTTCTGCACACCCTGACATTCCCTCACCACAGCTCCTTCCTGCCCTGCCTCACCTGCCCTCTCCCTGTGGATTGTCCCTGGGAGGGCAAGGAACCAAAGCCAGGGCAGAAATGGTGAGAGCAACGCCGGGTCTGGTGTTCCCGGACCGCAGCACCCGAGCCCACTTCAGCTGAGGTTTGTGGCCCTCCCCAGCAAAATTTTGGAGCCAGTCATGGCCAAGAACACGTGGAGGGAGGGATGAGGAGCTGCCCTCGGGGAAGAACCCACCTGGAGACAGCTCTTGGGAACATCTCACTTAGGAACATCTCCCCGTTGTCCTCAGCAGCCCCAAAAGGCAGCGGGATCCGAAGCGTCGCCGAATCCCCTACAGCTCACTGGTCCCAGCTCAGATTCAGCCAGAAAGATGAGTTTCAAACAAATTTATATTAAATTTGTATTAATAAGGGTCTCTGAGCTGCAAGACTCTGTCCTTTCTGCCTTCAGAATCTCCTTCCCTGGCGCTTCCCACCCCCAGGGCTGGTGAGCTGGGATTTCTCCTCCCCAGTCCTCGAGGCCAACTTCAAGGTTTCCTCAAGCTGAACGTTGCTGATGGAGTGGGATTTTTGGAAAAGCTCTGAGGCTGCAGCAAGCCCGGACCTCATCTCCCTGCACCTCTCCATCCCTCAAGCCAGTGTCTCCCATCCTGCCTCCTTGGAAGTGGCTGGGCTGACTCCAGCTGGGAAACTTGCCCGTTTGGGAACATCCAACCAAAGCTCCTGACGGTGCCTGAGGGGATTCCCACAATCACTGACAGCAGGGTGAGGCGCAGGCACCAGCACAAACACACAGAGCAAGTGCAGAGTGACCTCCAGGTGACACCTGGGGGCTAAGGACACCCTGACTGCACTTCATCCACCAGTTCAGCTCAGCTCAACCCCGCCATTCGGGATGCAGATGCCAAAGAACCCCACATTCAGCACCAAAACCCTCCTTTGCTCCTGCAGGAGTTTGGGGTTTGCCTCCGGCACGGAGGAGACGCGGCCAAGCTGTCTCTGCGAGGGGTTCTCCTCCTCGTACCCTGCAATTCGTGAGGAGCAGGGAAGCGTTTTTGGCTCCTTCAGCTCTCAGGAACAANCCCCCCCTTCACACTTTGTACAGAACACACAGGTGAAGATGAGTAGCTCTGAAGCACTGCAAAACAGCCAGTCCTTAGCACTGGAAGCTAAAAAAAAAACCCCCACATCCAGAAAATCCATGGCTGAGGGCAAGCTGAGGCTCTGCAGCCAACAGAACCGAGCGCTGCCTCGATGTGCCGCAGGGGTTTGGGGTACAGGCAGGCACGGGGAGATGGGGAGGTTCAAACTGCTGAAATGCACAAAGACATCTTTATTTTATCCATCCACGAGCAAAATCCTCCCCCCCTGAACGTTCCAGAATGGTAGAAAACGATGGGAGTTCATTCACCCACATCTTTGCTGTCACCCTGAAACGAAACGCAGGGCCAGAAACATGCTTGGTGATTTGGGGCTGAAAATGGCCCTAAAAAAAACCCCAAACCGACCTTTTACTTTTCAGAAATCATGTAATTCCCCTCTCGAAAGATGGACTATTCACAGCTCCTGACGATCCTGGCCAAAACCCCTCACGCCCCCCTTTCAAGCGTAGGGACAGATTCAATCAAATCAAGGTGAACTGTCCCAATACTTACTTTAAAAACTGGCCCATGCTAAACAACAAAGCAAAACCTACAAATACCCTAAACCAACAAATTCACCCATCTACAGCTTTTGCTCTATGACCTGGATTCTTATTTTCAAACAGGAGATTATCTTCCAATAAAACCATTCCAGCCAACCTTCTTTTTTGGTAGCTTAGAACTCAAAACTCATTGCAGAACCTCTTCATTCGGGGTAGCTCAGTGTTTCTTTTCTACCCTGAAAAGAACTTTGCTCTGTTTTTAGCTTTTTCCCGTTACGCAGCAAACACAAGAACATCCAAATCCGGGTTTTCTACGCAGTAAATTTTACCCATCAAGAATGGAAGGTGAGGATCCAGGCCCGACAGGCAGAGATCCCACCCTAAGGATCAGTGCAGCAGCCTCTGGAGGGGGAAGGAAGATGCCTGGCGATGAGATGAGATGAGGATGGGGAAGCTGCCCCAGGTTTGGTCCCCAACGCTCTCCCTCCTTTCCCTCGAGTCGCCCCGCTGACAACAACCACTTAACCAAACACAAAACGACCATTTCATCAACAATAAACCCCCAAAACCATCCCTGTTAAGGTGCAAAGGCGGCTCCCCGAGACGTTTGGGAAGGGGGACCCTTGGGGACCCCCCTTGTGAAATCTGTGCTTGTCTCCACTACCACTACTTTGTTCTAGAAACTACAAATTTTACTTCATTTCTCCCGATCTCCATACAAATATAAAAGCTGAAGCTATTCCAACCCCATATAATCTAATTAATCTACATTACAGTGCCCGAGATCACTTCCAAGCCCGGATCTGCATTCCCACCTCGACTCCTCTCCCTACGTGACTCGGCTTCCTCTGGCCCAGGGAAATCTCCAAGTGCAGCTAAAGCTTCTTTTTTTTTTTTTGCACTAACACACATAATTTAAGGGAAGGGGGACAAGACAGTGAATTAAACAATATTCATGTTTACAGGGTTATTTTACACTAGGCCCAAATGCTTCAGAGTCCTCTCCACCTGCCAGGAGCTCGCCCGGCTTTCTGAGCAGCACCGAGGTTCTCCGAGCTTTTTTTTTTTGTTTTTTTCCCTGCTCCTTCTTTACCACCAAAACTGGAAATCTGGTAATGGGAGCCCTTGGCTGAATCTCTGCATTGGCAGGACCCTGAATTTTCCCAATTTTTCTTCAGGAAGAGGAAGGAGAAGTGAAGCCTCCCCGGCAATAGCCAGGTTCAGGTGTGACACGTCCAACTGACCTCCACAGCAATCAGCCAAAGACAGCAGGAAATATGGAAAATAGCTACGGCTGACTCCTTTCTGGTGTTTTAGCCATGGATAAAGTGCAGAGGAAGGGGGATTTCAAGGGATGAGGGGAAGGGTTAAGTGAGGGGTGCAAGGACAACCATTGCCACAGATTCTGCTTCCAGAGAAAACCGCTTTGGCTGCCGGGTTCCTGCTGGGATTTCTTGTGCCCTGGGTCACAGTTAGGGTTTGGTTTGTTCCCAGCATTGCCCAAAGGGTGTGAACAGCCTGGCAAGAGGGTTCCAAAAAAGCAACGAGAGGGGCTAAACGTGAAACAAGGAGCAGGAGAAGGGAGCGAAAGCAACAGGAACGACGATTCCTGCAGGGTCTCCGAGTGCCAGGAGACATTTGCTGGATTCTGCACCTGGATGGCTCCAAGAGCAGCCTCTGCAAAGTGCAAACACATCCCCTGGAGAGCACGTGGAGCTCTCAAAGCCAAGCCCCGAAGGAGAGCTTCCTCCATCCCTGTCATGGTGGGAGGGGTTTCCCCCCTCTCCTCCACCCTGCAAGGAGGGGACGGAGCCTGTAATTCCTGTAATACACTGGAATTTCCTCTCCTAAAAATATTCTGTGCTTTCTCAAGGGATGCCCTCAGAAGATTTTTAGGAAAGGACCACATAATTCACCTGCCTGGTTGCCCTTGTTCCTCAAACATCACCCTCAGCCTTGTCAGAGGAAGGTGGCCCAAAGAGAGCCTTAAATGATGCACAGAAAATAATCTCAGTTAAGAAAACAACCCAGCCCTGAAATGGAACGTGCACTGAGAACTCTGCCCACCGTGGGTTTGAAACACCGGGCTGGGTTTTTGGGATACAAATGCTCCTGGCGGGAAGAGCAGGCAGCTCTAGCACCTCTGGGATTGCCATTCCTGAATCCCTGCTGTGTCAAAGCTCGTGAGCACCGGCGCACAGCGGGTCTCACAGCATCCCCTGCAGCTGCACATCAGCTGGGCTGTCCCATCCTTGAGGGACCACCTGGAAGTACCAAAGATCAAGGAATGGTGGAGAATTGGCAGTTAAAACACACACACCTTTTCTGAATTAAAAAAGAAAAAAATTAAAAATATTTAGAAGCATCCCAGTAGGAAGGGAATCAGCTGTGTCTGGTGCAGTCAGGCCAGGCTGGTTGGAGAAAGATTCCCTCCCCCCAAATACTCAAGGCTCTAGAAGATAACAAAGTACAAAAGGACAACACCACCACCAAAGAGGAAAAGCTGGTCAATATTCCTGTGCTTCCACCTTGAGGCTCGTTTGTCTGCCACAATTTTACCTCAAATCCATCGTTTTTCCTTTTTTTTTTTTTTTTTTGGTTTTCCTTAGGATAACCACATCACATTTTTCCCTTGGCATTCTGTCCACATTCAGTTTATTCAGCAACTGCTCCACCCATTTGAATGAAACCCCGAGCCCCAAGGAAGAGCACCACGGAAGGCTTGGGAAATACACAGCAGCAGGTAGATTTGCAAATTGCTGTGCTGGGTTCACCTCGCTGCCTTCACATAATTGCTCCTTTGCCATCGAATTCAGTTGAGTTTTCAACTTTCCCCGTGATAAACCCTCCCCCCATCCCCACATTGCCATATGCCACGTCAACAACAAAACAAAAATCACTTTTCTTCCTGCCAAACTTCCCCAGAATCCTGCCAGTGGGAAGCAGGAGAAGGTGGGATGTGCCCGGTGAGACCGAAATAACCCAATCAAGTATTCAAACTTGGAATTCAAAGGAACTGTCCAGGCTACTTGCACAAGCCATTTTTCTGGCCGAAAGCAGCCGGGCTGGGAGCGGTGCCCTGCCCGCCGCGGTGAAGGCTATCAATTCTGAACTTAATCAAATCTGATCTTCCCCCAGCCAGAATGGGGCTTTTTGTCTTGGCTTGTGAAAGCTTCCTGACTTCCTGGAGTAAAATATATTTACAGTGCTGAGAAGCAGCCTCTCTGCTCCTTTCTAAAAGGTCTCACGCACTTCTTTTCCTTCCCTGTGCCCCCATCTCCTCCTGATATGTTGTTCCTCACAGGCTTTGGAAAGAAGAGTTCACTGCTGGGAATATTATCAATGTACAATGATCTGTATCCCACAGATCCTAACTAGTTGCACATTATTTAGTTCACATCCATTACAGTTTATAAATTAACAGAGATGTCATTTTCTGTACAAAAAAAAAAAAAAAAAATTAAAAAAAAAATCAATGTATATTTACGGTCCTTTTTTTTTTTTATTCAAATAGATTTTAAATACATAGAATCTAGAGACACAATACAAAAATCTGTATAAGTTAGGCAATGCATCACAGGAGTGACCAAAAACTCAACACAATTTACCTTGGCAAAATGACAGAACCTATTTCTGCTGGCTGAAAACAACAACAACAAAAAAAAATATTAGCCTTTAATGCGTTTATTAATTTCACCAAACATACTTGAAATGTTGTTTTCCGTAGCAGTATTCATTATTCCTTTTTGTGTTTCAGGCTTACTCTTATTTATTTTTTCCATTTTGTTTTTACACCAAGGAGACCGCAGTCAAATAACACTCAGCAACTCATTTCCTCTCTTTGGACTGAAAAATTAAACAGATACTAAATTATGACAGTGAATTTAGAAAGGAGGGCTCCAAGGGCTCGAAAGAACATGTCTGAGATAATATGATGCTTCTAAGAATATTGCAATCACATCCAAGCAATCACCGAAGCGTGCCATGTAACTACCTCCTCAGCTAATATGCTTTTTTCTCCGTGATGACTAATCATGTTCTATTAAACAGCAGTAATGCTGGAAGAACTCAACTATACAAGTGTAATGAAGCCAGTATTCTCCCCGGACAGATTAGCTACAACTGATTTGACACATACCATCATAGGAGCTTCAAACCTGACAAACTCTGTGCTTGCTTCTGATTTATGCCGTCAAGCTCTTCAGGAGAAGAGAATGGAAATCCAGGCGTCGCCGCGTTCGGTAGAGGTGAAATGTTCTGATGTGCTTCACTGTCACTTAGGGAAAGTCACCGGCTCTCCTTCCTCCTCCTGCGGCTCGCCTCTGCCCCCCGCCCGTCCCTCCGCGCTCCGGGGGTGCCGCGTGTCCCCTCCGCGCGTCCCCTCCGCGTGTCCCCTCCGTGTCCGGCGCGGCCCCCGCGCCCTCCCGGCCCGGCGGCGGGCACGGAAACAACGGCCTGCCCGGCAGCCCCCCGCGCTCCTCCTCGTCCCCCGGCGCTCTCCGCGTTCCGGGTGGGGCTCGGGGATGTACCGAAGGGAAAAGGGAGAAGGAGAGTTACCAGACTGACAGAGCAGAGCTGGGATGGGGATGGAGGAATGTGAGGCTGCGGACGTGACTCGGGTCAGCGACTAGGCCAGCGAGCTCCCCTCAGATGATGGTGGGCATCCTCCCGCCGCTGTTGTTGCGGTTGTTGTTCTTCCTGGACAGGTTGGGGGTGGCCATGAGGGCGAAGCGCTCGTCGGGGCAGCCGTACTGCAGCAGGACGTCGATGCATTCCTGGCTGGAAGCCTGGCGGGCGTAGGCCAGCGCCGTGTTGCCGTGGGCGTCGCGCGCCATCACGTCCACGCCGTACTGCGGGGGGAAGAAGAGGGGCGCGCTGTTGGAAGCCGGGGTGTTAAAATGGAGGGAGTGGGTTCGGGATGGAGAGGGTTGGATTTGAGGGAGGATGGGGACAGGGAGGAGAAGGAGAGGGCAGGAGACCGGCCTGATAACATGAGCGTGGCAGCGCTGAGCCACGCATGGAGAAAATGTTTCTCGAGGGAGGGAGTCTGACGTGTGGGACAAAATCTGCCCCGGTGGTACTCCAAACTAAGGGAATCTCTCCTTCCTCGTTTCCTGCGCTCTCCTTCAATTTCCATCAAGCAGAGAGGCAGAAACATGCTTTTCTACCACGATGCCACCTTTAGAGAGCGCGCAGTGAGGAACGCCCAGCCTCAGGACCTCGTCCTCGTGAAGCCCTCCAGGAGCAGGTCTGAGGGACACAGCCCAGCCCCCCAACCAAGCCCTCCCTGGGCACCAGGTCCTTACCCAGATGAGGAGCTGCACCAGCACCACGTTCCCTTTCCGGCAGGCCAGGTGCAGGGCGGTGCGCCCGTCCCCGTCCCCGCAGGTCTCGTTCACCTCCTCCCGCGTGCCGTGGGCCAGGAGCAGGATCACCATCCGCAAGTCCTCCTCGGCTGTGGCCCTCAGGAGATGCTGGCCCAGAGTGAGCTCCAGGCACTGCAGCGGGGTGAGGAAGAGCTTCTGCTCGTACTTTGCGCGTATCCAGAGCTCTTTTTCTTCCCTAGGGAAGCCAGAGGGGACAGGTCACTCTCACCCGGTGGTGCAGCCAACAAGGAAGTTATTTCCCGCTCCAAATTCATGGCAAGAAAGCCCTCACAGGAACAGTTCACCCAAACCTTAGGAGCAGTTCACCCAAACCTTGTGTTTTTAGCAGTATTTGTGTTGTCCACCTTACTGATCCTGAGCCAAGGCTCGAGATCCTCCTTGGTGGATGCCGTGCCCACGGGGTTGTAGGATCACAACAGCCAGGAGGTCTTAAAAAACCCTGGCCCAACAAGAGGTCAGTGCAGGAGCCCTCGCTGTCACAAAGAGCAAAGACATGACAGGCAGCCAGGTTCCACCTTAAGGCTGGAAAATACACTGCAAAAAATGCACCCAATTTCTGTATCCCAGACCAGAGGTGACCAAACAGGGGTGTGCTTTGTCCCCCTCCAGGTCGGGTAATGTTCCCAAAGGCATAAAGGATGGTCCCTCTGTTTTTCCAAAATGCAAACCAATGCTTTGAAGCACCTTTTCCTCCTGACATATCAAAGAACCACCAGAAGCTTTCTGGTGCTCTCAGGTTTCAGCAGAACAAGGACTACAAACAAGGCCCTCCACTCGCCATTTAAAAAATTACCATACAATTACATGACCTGAGAGCACCAGCCCCAGACAAAGTCCCATTCAGAGGTCCCTCAGGTAATCTGCTCAGCCTCTGAAAGCCACATACATCACCTGAGCCAGGCAACTGGGTGCTGGTGACAGATTCTCTCCTCTGGAGTACAAAAGGCCAAGCTCTGTTTACGCCTTTCAGCCGTGTTTACACTGCTCGCAGTAATCTAGTGTCAGGTTAGCCCTAATCTGTTTTTAAATACTTATGTAAACATCTCCTTCCACCAGCAAATCTGGATTAGTTTTGCATCATTTCCTGGGACATGTGGAGTGACCTTGCTTTGACCTGCCTGGATGCTTTCAGGCACAGCTTCCCAAAGCAGGCACGGCTTCCCTGCCCCGGCCACAGTTTACCCCACAAACAGGGCCAGGGCTTTTCTTCAGAGCAAAAGTGCAAACAGAAAATTAACACAGAGAGTGCTTCTTTTACCTCAAACCTCTGAATGACTCCTGCAAGCTAAAAGACACACCAAAAAAAAAAAATCCACCACAACCTATTTGGGCAGTTGCAAATTAACCTTTGATGGCAGGCTCTGATAAATGGAGTATGGCTGCAGGTATTCCAGATGGAGAGGAGGAAGACAAGGAGTTATCAGAATCTTAAATTCATGGTTTTTCTAATTATATTTTTTTAAGGTAAAAAGCCAAACTAGAACCAGTGCCATGAAAGGGATAAAGTAACACGCAATTATCTACAATAAAATGGGAATTCTTGCAACAGTTCCACCTCCAGTATCCATCTAGATCGTCTTCAAGGATGTTTAGCAAAGATCTCACGTGATTTTTAAACACACATAGAGGTATTGAGAGTATAACCAACACAGCCACTACACGTTTAAAACGTGCCAGACTGGAAAATGAAGTGATTCAACCTGTGCTGCTCACCCACAGTAACACACACCAGGGCTCTGGGGATTTATTTCTCATATGTCCATACATCCTAAATGCAAAATATTCCTCAGATATGTAAGTGAGATTTTTTTTTACCTTAATCAAGGGTCTGCAAATGAATCCCTCTCTCCCCCAGACCATCTTTTGAGTGAGAGAAACTTCTGTCTCCTATCAGAGCACTGCTTGCTGTGATTACTGCGGCTCAAGAAGTCCCTTTCTATTTAGAAAAAAAGCTGTTTGACACAAGTTTCCCATTTCCAATCCCCATTCAGCCCAAACTGTAATAGTGATGCTAAAAACAGAGAGTAATTGCTTAGTTCAGGGAAAGGCTTTCAGAGCTTGAGGCTGCTGGTTCACAAATCCATCAGCACGAATTTCACATTTGCTGGGCATCGCGTGGGCAATCCTGGTGCTCCTGGAAGGATGCAAGAAGAGGGATGGGGATGTCCCAGTCCTGCTCAGGTTTATCCTACTGCCTCAACAGGCAGGGGAAAGAACAGGAAACTCTTTAAAAGTCACTGTCACAGGAAGGGGAATGTGCTGCCTCAGTGCTGGGCACCAAATGACTTCACTCACTAAGGTCCAGCTCCACCACCTTTGGAGTCCCATCAAGGGTTGTGGTGAAACTATAAATCAAACTAAAAGTGTTTCAGAGGCCTCAGACTTTTGGGGCAGCACGTCACTGACATCAATAGTGAAGGGAGATTTAGGTCTTTTTCAACAAGAAAGATTTGGATTTTAGGGTCGAAAACAAAACCTCATCAGAGGTGGGAGGAAAAGCACAGTGGGCTACACCTCAAGGACAGCCACAACACTCAGGGACTGCCTTTCAGTGAGCATCTAGAAAGCCCATGCCCACAAACACCCTCCCTACATCTCTGGCACAAACCATTTAATTTGGATGGGAAGTCCTGGGGACTTTCCTGGCAGACAGCTGCAGCTCCGCCGCTCGCATTCATCTCGGAAGCCCTGACAACAAGACATAAATACTGCAATTGTTGCTCTGATGCCCCAATTTCACTTCTGGGATCCACAGCTTGTCTTGGTTGAGGTTTCATTTCCCCCAAGGAAGGCCAGTCCAAGAGCAGAGTTGTCAGCAGTAGATCACTTAACCTCATTGCAGTTCCCCGGAGGACCACTGCTCACATCCCCTGTTAGTTAATGAGCTAAAAAATGAATTATTGGAGCGGTCAGCAATAAGCAGGAAGAGGAGGCACAGTGTTTCATTTCAGCCAGCACTGACATACCTTTAAATAAATCAACTGAACAAGAAGAGTACGAGGAAGTGTGAGGAAGAGCAGCTCATCAGGAGAAAGACACCAAACCAGTCCCTGAAATAAAGGCTGGTAAATATTTCCCTCTTTTCCTCCCTTAATTGTAATCCTGGCAATTCTTAATGACCCTCTCCATATCAGACACTTCCAGCTGTAGCTGTCCAAGCCAAACCAAGACTCTTTCAGTGAACTTTCAACAGTGGAGTCCTTGCCTGAGGACCAAATCAAAGCTGCTGTGCTGGAGAGGGAACATCTTCACGTGCTCTGATGACACCAAATGCTGGAGAAGGTCTGAGCTGCCTCTTCCTCATAAGCACTAAAATCAATAGATTATAAGCTCCTAGATAAACTTAGAGAAATGAACAATAGAGCTCTAAGGTCAGACTTTCTTTGAGCCTTTTCTCTCTAAATATCTGCGTTCAAAGCCTGATTTGTATCTGCTGGTAGAGACTCCAAACCTCACTGGTGACACAAGGGGCAAATCCAGCAGAGCAAAACACTCTGCAGAACCAGCAATGAGTCACTGATCTTGTCCAAAAAGTGCCACCAAGCTCTCTGCTCTTGCAGGAGTCTCCATCACTAGTGAACCCCAAGAACACACCGTGGTGTGAGTAACGAAATCCCTGCAGCAGCAGCAATACTGTACATAGGTAAAAGGTTATTAGAAACAGATGAAAATTTCAGTTCTCAGTTTATTTTGATCTAATTAGGTGCTTGCTTCTCAAGATAATGTCCAATTATTTAAATTACTCTGCCAGCCACATCACATCATTATTATGTGGAAACATAAATACTGGGCACTGGAAGGGGGGAGGGTAAGCAGAGAGCATCAGAGAAGAGAAAAAGCAGATTTCCTTCGAGCAGAGCCTCGCTCCAGGAGCTGCACTGTGTGCCCCACTTGTGGGTTTGCACTGGAGATGCTCCTTGAGGAGCCCACATCCTACACAGCTCAGCCCCATCGTGTGGTGCGTTGGGTTTTCCACCCTACAAATCCCATCAGAAGCCTCATCCAGTTGGTATCCACTCTCCATCCCGACTCCTCCTCGCTCCCGTTCACCTCTGCCTTCACCTCCATTTGTCCCTCACTTATATTTGGTGGAGTGACACCAGGAGGCAAACACAAAGAGGATGTGCAGGGTGGGGAAAAAAAAGCCGTGTTCATACAGTGACCCTGAGGAGGCAACAGCACGTGGCTGGAGAGCCTGAGAACTTGCCATCAGAATTCCACAGCTCTGGAGCAAGAGCAGCCTTGCTCTTACCAAAGCATGACTAAAAGGATGACTAAAATGTCGTGTTCTTATCCAGAGTTACTCAGCACTTGTTAAAAAGCTGGATCACATTCTGCAGGTTGAATTAGAAAGACAGTGGACAGCAGGTATTTACCATGGCACAGCACTGATTTCCCACCACCAGAAATACTGAGCAGGCTTCTTACAGGCATTTGGAAGTGAAGTTTTATCCTCCACACCTCTGACAACACTGAAAAGCTCCTGAATTTTTTTTTATCTTTGCTTCTCTCTTGCTAAAGGAACTAATTCTGTAAGAGAGGAGGCCTCTCAGTGGTGTCTCCACGGTCGCTGTGCAGGTGCTGTGCCCGTGTGTTGCCATTTCTGGTTGCTCACTGAAGTACAACCCTTTAATGCCGTGGTAACCTGGCCAGCTCAGCAAGAGCTCTGCCAAATTTCCTCTCCTGTTGGCCAGCTGACAAGGTTAATGTGTCTCTTCCAAGAAAATGAAGTAAATCTAACCCACTGCACCTCCCAAACTCCTGGAAGAGCCCCAGGATGTGTCATTAGCTTCGTGGTCCAGCATGCGAGGAGCACACATCACCTAATGAGCGGTGCCGGGCAGCTGGATGTGCCGGGGCTTCCCGATTAAACAACCCCCTCTGTGATGATCCCAATAAATGGCACTGCTTAGGATAGAGCTGGTGATGCAGTGTTGGGATGAGTAAAAGGAAAACATCGGGGAGGGGGGGATTGAAACGTTGGGGAAAGGTTCACCATGCTTTTAATTGCAACAGCAAAAGGGGGGGGAAAGGAGAGAGGGCGAGAAGAAAGGGGCTAGCAGCAAGGAATTTCCAGAGTGCCTTCCTGCCCTGAGCAAAGCAGGAACTGGGAGGAGAGGCATGGAAAAGGAGCTAGGAACAATATGCTGAGAAAACACAGGGGCTTCCTCTCTCTCTGCAGGAGAAGACCCCTCTGCTGCATTGCAAAGGCAGCGCTGAGCAGCTGAGCGGCTCCGCGCCCGCATGCCTGCTCCGCCCGGCCGCGTTGCTAAGGGGGAAGGCACAGGCCCACCGGGAATAGCCAGGTCCCTGGCAAACAAGGGGGCTCCAGACAGCAAACAAAGACTGATGGGTATTTATTCCTTAATTACGGAAAGCTTTGAAGAAACAGGCCCACTGTAAATCCCGCCCGCCGAGGGAACGCACCCGCGATTTATGCGCGCCGGGGTAAAGAGGAAATAAATATCTCGCTGGCTCCTGATCAATATTATGAGTGTTTTGCCAACGTACAGGGTGTTTTATGAGCTGTAAGGACAGAAAGGGATCATTAATAATTAAATAAAGTCAACCTATTAAGCTTATTACTTCTTACAAGTTAAACATCCCTAACGGACGAAGGGCAGCCCCACAGGAAAGCCGCGGATCAGCCAGCCCGGGTCTTGCCTTGGACTCTGGTCCAGGGCTGTCTCCAGTGAGCAGTGTGGTAACCCAGCCTGGAAATGATTTAGTTACTGTCTGATGGGGAACTTATCTGGCTGAGGGCTGTGTTCAACCCACTCTTCAAATTTTTGTCCAGGAGACGGACAATTCAGTGCTGCTAAACCGTGCCAAATTCAGGTCATTCTCCTACTCTCAGTCCTTTTCAACTGAACAGCACAAATCCCTGGAAGTGTTCAAGGCCAGGCTCTGAGCAACCTGGTCTAGTGGAAGGTGTCCCTGCCCATGGCAGGAGGTCAGAACAAGATGGTCCTCAAGGTCCTTTCCAATCCACAGCATTCCAGGATTCTGGAAAATAAAGGCGGTTTCCCACCAGCAGCACCTCGCACTGCCAGGGACTCGTCTCCTGAAGCCCCCAGCTCTGGACCTTCTCCACCATTAGCTCTCCTATTCCATTTTCCAGTTTTCCTTTCATAGCTGTGTGTTTCAGAGGAAAAAAAGCCCTGCTGAGCGTGAGGGACAGAGATCACTCATTTGTGCAGAGCTCCATGTGCTTCTCAAATTAATCACGTCTTGCATGACGCCAACCAGTACCACCATTATTCGGATTTGGTGGAGCTTCTCCACCTTTTCCCCTCTCTCCTGACAGCATTCCCCTGCACAGGGCTCCAAACCAGCTGCTATTTCTGCACTTGGAGGTTACCCCTCCACGGAGCAACCAGCACCTCTCCTTTAAGTGTTAATACACCCTCAGGATTTATCACTGCCCAACATTAACGACCAGCCCGGCCGAGACATCAAGGTTTAGTGACTTCAGGCTTTGCAGATAAATACCCTGCAATTGTGGGCTCTGATTTATCACAGAAAATTGCAGCCAACTTCTGTTTTCATCGCACGACACCCCATCTAATAATTTTTAAGGTTTACTCGATAAAATACATCACACCTGAGGTTTTACTCCGTGTAAAGTTAAGCAAAAGCCGTGTGACATACAACAGCAGGGAATACTGTGGGTACTAAGATAAGGCTTATTAAGTCGAGAATAAAGATCCTAAGGGTGACAACTCTAAGCCCTGCAAGCTGGTTAAGTCTTTCCTCAATAAAAGTCCAGGTTTTTCCTTTGTTCCGTACAGCTGTGTGAAATGAAAACATTCCCTAGGTAATAAAAAGCTCGAAGAATGCCACAAGTTGTTCTTTTCCCCTAACCCCAAAAGCCCCAGAGTTTTTTGAAACAGCATTGCCAGTGACATTTCAGAGGGAAAAACCCTAACAATGGTGAAACCTAAGGATTTAGAGCTCACCACTGCCCTGAGGAGACCACAAAGACAACGAGGGGGCTGGAGCACCTCTGCTATGAGGAAAGGCTGAGAGGATTGGGAATGGTCAGCCTGGAGAAGAGAAGGTCCAGGGGAGACCTAATTGTGGCCTTCCAGTACCTGAAGGGAATCAACAACAAAAATGTCAACAACAAAAATGGGGAGAGCTATTTACAGTGGTCTGGAGTGACAGGACAAGGGAGAATGGGTTTAAACTGACAGAGGGGAGGTTTAGATGGGATACTGGGAAGAAATTCTTCCCTGTGAGGGTGGGGAGGCCCTGGCACAGCGTGCCCAGAGAAGCTGTGGCTGCCCCTGGATCCCTGGCAGTGTCCAAGGCCAGGTTGGACAGGGTTGGGATAGTGGAAGGTGCCCCTGCCCCTGGCAGGGGGGGGAACTGGATGGGCTTTAAGGTTCCTTCCAGCCCAAACCATTCGGTGATTCTGTGATTTTAAACACATAGCTCAGTGAAAATAATTTAAAAAGCACTGTGAAGAGTGGAGGAAGATGGATTTCTGCTAAGGTTTGTAAGGAGAGACTTCATGAGAGTCTGGAATGCAAAAAGCAAGAACAACAGCTCCATTCCATCCACCCTCTGCTGCCCAACAGGAAAGCTCCTGAGCTCAGGATCTGACTCCTTTTATGTGCTGGCATAAACATCCATGCAAAATTTAACCCAAAACATATCACTGTGCTGGCCACCAGAAAAAAAAGGGCTGATAAATGAGTTATCACTGTGTGGTTCTAGACACACAAGTGAACTACATCCATTTCTTGGGTGGTTAACCTCAGCCCTTGGGCACACCACAAATACTACCCCAAAAAAGCCAAAAGCCACAACAGTTGCATGGAAATGCTAAAACCAAGGAGTATATTTGCTATATTTTCAGTAATAAATATATATATGCAGGGAATAGTAATTGGAAACATGTTCCTAATGCATTTCATTACTCGTGTGTAACCATACTTAACCTGATGTCTTAAGTGTATAAATCAAACTGCATTGTGCCAGTACCTAAACACAGACTGGAAATTTCAATTTGCCATTTGATATACAGTCACTCGGGCTAGAAGATCCCATTAATTCCCAATTTGCTAACACTAATTTTCTCCTATAGCAAGGCCATGCTTAACGCAGCAGCGTTTTAAGCAGAGCTCAGGAAATAAATTTTTTTTTTTTTTGAAAGGGGGGAGGAAAAAAAAAAAAAGAAAATTCCCTTCTCAAAGGCGGTGGCGGGGAGGGGGGGGAGCGACACACAAATATTGCAATGCATAAATCTCAATAATCTGTGCCAGGTGAGAGACGGAGCGAGGTGGCTGAGAGTGGGATGGCCCATCCCTGAGTAATGTGGCGTGGAGCAGGGCTGTGCTCGCCCCGTGCTGCGCCCATCACAGCACATTAGGGATACCATAACAGTCGCTGGTGTGAGCTGCTGTGGAACGGATCCCATCGCAAACACACCGGGGAAAAGAAATGGACCTTTCCCTCTGCTCGCCCTGCTGGAAAGTGGAGGAGCAGCAGAACTGTTAGAGTGCCTTATAAATAATGAGTAGGGGGGAAAAAAAAACCCTGTCCGAGGAGGCTGACAAACTTCCAGAGTAGAAAGAGATCTCAAATGAGAGCTTGCTTGAGGCTTCCATCATAGAATCAATAAGGTCATCAAGTCCAACTGATCCAAAATGGAAAAAACACGTTGTGGGCTCCAGGAGAACCCAATCTCTACCCGAGGACTGAAAACTGGAAGCGGACGGTCTAATGGCAATGCCCCGAAAAGACCTTCAGATATGTTCCTTTATCCTTTGTTAGCAGTAACTCCTACAGTTTGGTTTGCAAGGAAAAGCAAAAGTCCTTTCAGGAGGCTTTAATGGTATCTTAATTCTAGTAGAAGCAGTAAGATGATGCTCTTTGGAGTATTTGGGAAAAAAAAGCACCCTCCGACCATTACACTGAATTTATGTAAGGCATAAAAGAGAAAATACAAGTAATAAACGTTGCATTTGAGCACAGACTGAAGAAAAACACATTTGAGCAGCAAGCAAATAAAACCAACTGCTTGCTCTGCACGAGTCAGCAGTGGGAGGCAGGCGAGTCTGCAGGGGAAGGTCCAAGGGCTGGGAAGCATTTCTGGGATCCACCTTCTAAAGATGCTGCAGGGACTTCTCTGCTGTCCAACTCTTCCCAAGCGACTTGGAGCTCTCCCTTCTGCTCCCCTCGCCTCCTGACGTCTCCTCATTTGCAATCCAAATATCACAGAATCCTTAAGGTTGGAAAAGCCCTCCAAGATCAAGTCCCACCTTCCACCAAACACCATTGTGCCCAAGGCACTAAGTACTGTGTCCACTCATTCCACGAACACTTCCAGGGGTGGTGACTCCTCCACCTCCCTGGGCAGCCCCTTCCAATGCTTAACCACTCTTTCAGTGAAGGAATTTCCCTAATATCCAACCTGAACCATCTCACTGATGCCAAGGACTCTGCAGGAATTGCTGATGTCACTGGACTCTTCCGTTTCTCTCACTCATTAATGGCTCTTTTTATTTAGGAAAAAATATGTCTTTTTTGGCAAGTTAGACCTCCCAAAGTATTCTTTCCATTCAGCAAGCCATGGGACTTCCCTCCACCTCTGTTTTAGGGGGCTGCAGGTGTTTGATAGCCTTCTCAAACCATAAATCATAATTAGTTACAAAAAGACTGTTGGCAGACCTGCTCATGTTTCTGGAAAAGCAAAATGGATGAAGAATTTCCTTAGAATAAAAAGAGATGAAGACTTGAGAATCCTCAGTAGTTAACACCCAGAAAAATCCATGAGCTTCCTTTGCCTAAAAACTGCTATTTTTTTGGTTTGTTTGTGTTTTTCCAACAATGGGATGTGCAACACTGGGGTTGCCCAAATGTGCTCCAAAAAGGTGGGATTAGAGATGGACTTTCAGAAGACATGGAAGTGCTCAGGTCCTGCTGAGGCTTTTCCAATGGTGCACCTCTGCCTATTAATCACTTGCAAAGCTTTAGGCTTTTATGATTTACAAGCCATAAGGTGGATATTCAACAGCGGGAAACCCACAGAAAAACCTGACAGCAAAGAAAATCTGCTCCAGAGACACCTGCCAAAAGTGACAGCAAGTTCCACTTCCAGAGCAACTCAGAGAGAGCTGTGCAGGGATTTAAAAGCTGAATTAAAGCCAGAATTGAGGAATTAAAGCCTCTTGCCCAAGTATTCTTGGTGCATAAGTGCTCTCTCTCTCTCACTCTCTCTCTCTCTCTCTCCCAGCTACTTCCCTGCAAATCCCTCTTCGGGCCACATTTGGAAATTATTTAAAAAAGATAAAATATCCCTAATCTGTTACCAATTAGAGGAAACATGTGAATATTATTTTCTAATTTGTGACTCAATCTTAAAAGCGAACTCACTGAAATAATTACACCAGCTCCTGAATATTCCTATTGTGCTCCTGGAAAAAAAAAATGAACAGTGGGTATGTCCTCTCCTGCCCGAGACGCCCTGGGGCTGAATGTATCAATAAGAACCATCAAAGCCCTGGACGTGGACTGCCAAAAAAGTGCAATTTCTGCTCCCTGGCAGCTGCAGCCCAGGGGTTGCCAAACAGATTCGTTCCTTCCTAATGGTCTTTGTGCAACTCAGGTTTGTGGCGAGGAGGGACGGGCCAAGGAGGCCCAAGCTGAGTGGCAAACACAAGGTGTCCAAGCTGCCCACGGCCCAAGTGACCCCTTCCAGCTTGCATGAGCTCTAAGCCAGGATTTATGAGAGCAGCAACGGAGACTTCTTTGTAAAACCCAGACGTGGCACGACTTGAGTGAGTAACTCCCGAAAATTGGTAATTTCCTGGTGGTTAGCAGGAGAAGGCCCACCAATGGGGAAGCAGAGGCTGCTAATAAATTTATAGTGCGTTATATGCCAATTAGACCCCCTCAGCCCTTCAAGAGGCAGCACCACCAATCAGGTTATCATTCCACAAATGTACTCTTTAGGGCTGAGCTCATCACAAATCAATCCTGCATTTCAAGTGCAATTTTCATTAGCGTTGCCCGGGACTGCACTGGTGAAACAATGCAGGCAGGTATTTTCCTCCTCCCCTCCGAGCAGCCTTCCCCGATGCCTCGTGCACAGCTATTTGCTCCTCCTCGTGCACAGCCACGTCTCAACTTCAAATGGTAAATAATCATTTTGAATACCACATTAATCCTGCACAGAGCCAGATTTATTACACACGTCGCACGCGGGAGTTCCGCCATCACTCGCAAGCCAGCCGTGAACCCCGTGCTTAAATTACATCCTTGTACCTGACCATGCACCATGCAAGGCTCTGTCAATACCAGGAGTCAGCAGCTCCCTCAGCTTCCCATCCCGTGACATCCACAAGTGCCAAGACACCCGACGCTGCTCGTTTGGGAATTCAGAAAAAGGAGAAATACAGCAATAAATACTCTCTATGGTTTAGCATCTGCTTTAAACCTCTGGTCACAGCTTAAATCACAGCTTTTAGTCTGCACAAGCAACATTGCATTTTGGATGCTCTTCTTCGCTTCATTTTCTGCTGAACAAGGCCAGAAACAGCCTTTAATTTCACCTGTGGCAGCATGGAGATGTCTGCTGGTCAGGAACACAGGGCAACCTGAGGCACCAGGGATGCAATTTTCTTTTCTTTTCCTTCTCAAGCCAGGTACAGACCTTGGAGAAGCGCACCCAGAAACCTATCAGAGAACATCCTGAGTTGGGAGGGACCCACAGGGATCATCAAATCCAAGCCCTGACCCTGCATGGACACCTCAACAGTCCCACCCTGTGCCTGAGAGCGCTGTCCAAACGTTCCTTGAGCTCCTGCAGCCTTGGGGCAGTGACCAACCCAACCTGACCCAACCCTAGGTGGGGTTACAAATGTAACATCCATGTTAGGTGGACTTAAGGAACAGGGACCTCCTAATGCAAGAATTCCCAAAGCAACCTTCGCTTCCCTGCTTCCCAGCCAGGTAAGCTCCCCTTGAGTCACGGCAGGACCAAATTTTACTTCCTACACTGCCCCTGCCTCCACTGATTTTAAATTTTATGGAGTCTCTTCACAAAAAAACCACAATGTAGGAGGAGCAGTGCCTGATGCCTCAAGCCTTGGGCTGTCACCTGCATCTTATTTCTACTTAACCTCTTAAATAACATTGGAATTCACTTTGTCCCCTGATGGGCGCCGTAATGAGAACCTCCTGTCAATCACGGCTCCATTAGCCGGGACAGACTTTCACTTCCTGAAACAATTTATTGGATTCCCAGAAGCGAATGGGCCTTGCTCCTTTTGAGGCGGGTTTTTTTGGGGAGCTATTCAGCGGGAGCGGGTGTCCCTTCTGTCCCTGCTGAGCGGGGCATTGTTCCCCCCGTTGGCTCATGGAAACGGCTTCCTGAGCTGACCCACCTCTCCTTGTCCCGGCCGGGCCGAGTGTTTGCCAAAAACTTCTTTGGGCTGCTCAGTTCACCGGCGCAACACAAAACCCACCAGCTGTTTCCAGCCGCTGGGGCAGGGGGAGAAGCCAATCCTGCTGTTAACCCCTTCCCAACAAAACCCTGGAGAGCTGGAGCCCGTCATCCCCAGGGCAGAGGAGCGGGATTCCAAAGTAGCTCCCTCCTCCTTAAAAAGCAGGATCTGCTCTCATTTAGCGTGGAACTAAAGGCAATTTTGTTTTCCTCTTCCTCTCTCTTGGTTACAACTCAAATTGCGGCTCCAAGAAAAAATCTTACTAATAGAGGCTAAAACCACTTTGGTTGGAACATTATCTCGAGAGGAGAATTTTCATTTCCCCGAGTGTGTGCAGTCCTTATGAGGTTCATTTGCAATGAGTCTATCTGTTTTGATGAGACAATAAAATGCATTTTATTTAAAAATATCTCCATTTCCACCCCCTCCCCCAAAGGAATTTAAATGGTCAGTTAATCTTTCTGCTTCAGAAACAACCCACTGAGTAAATAAAAGAGGGCTCAAGATCATACAAACCAACATTTTTTCCCTATTTTACCACTGGTCTTGAAGACTGAAATACAGATGTACCTGGGCATTGGCTGTGTGCCTTTTTAGTATAAATCAGTTTAACTTTTAGCCTGGGAAAGGGAAAAAAAAATGGAAACAAGATGATAGTTATCTCCAGCCTTCTGTGATTCTCGAGTCAAGAGTAAATGGGGGGACTCGTTAGTGCCATAGTGATCCAATCAGGATGAAATTATGCAGTCATGTAAGAAATAATATCTATTAGGCTAATTTAATCAACGAATGCTTTACAGATGAATTAGAATGCAGAATCCAATTATTTCAAACATTTGGACTGTCAGCCGCTGTGTTTTTGAAGCGGTGGAAGGGGAGAAGAGGAAGGTTTAAGGATCCTTTTAAGACGAGGGTGGCTGGGCTGTGTTTGTGGCAGGAGAGCTTAAAGCAGCACAAAAACTGACAACCACAATCAGCACCTTCCGCGGCTCCGAGGGCTGGAGCTGGGCTGGCTCCCGGGGCTCCTTCCTCTGGGATATTGGCATGGACAGCTCGATCTGCTCTTTGCACTGGCTGAGGATGACTGCCTCAAGTCCTGGTGATTTCCCCTCGCCAGTCACCCTTTCAAAGGGAGGTTGACACTCCAATGACAATGGGGAAGGGAAGATGGGGATGTATTTGGGAAGGGAAGATGTGCCCCTGGGCTGGTGCACAACACATCTCTGTGGATCGCGGCATTTATTCCTCTTGGAGAACCAAGAGGTTGCTTTACGGCACCGTGCAGAGAGCAATGGGACAGACAGAACTACTACCAGAAGGGGAAATTAGGTTAAAACACAACTTGACTCAAAAAGGCGGGGACAAAACTGGGGGCTGTGAGCACACAAACCGTGATCCAGCCTGGCTCAACAACTGCTCTGTCAAACCACAAGAGGATCATGAAGCCTGCCAGAAAACCATCTTTGCTCCAGCAAGGAGACTCAGGGATTGGCTCCTTGCTGTAGAATAAAGGCACAAAAAATCCCACATCCACTGCCTCTCTGTGGAGAATTCTCTCCCCAATCCATTGGAATTGCTGTTTCATAAAGGAGCAAGAGCAGCCACCCTCTGCATTTTGAGCAACAGAATGGTTTGGGTTGGGAGAGACCTTCAAGACCATCTCGTTCCAACCCCTCTGCCATGGGCAGGGACACCTCCCACTATCCCAGGTTGCTCAGAGCCTTGTGGAACATCTCACACACACGTCCAGCCTCATCACACAGGGCATGCCTGATGCCTTAGGTTTTAACTTTTATATTTTCAAATCCTGCAGTGCCCAGTGTGTAACTCTGAAGTCTCTTGTGGCCTGTGAGCTGCTGCTCTCTCACGCTGGTCAGACACAACAAACCTCTCTGGGTTCGCTCTCCAAGGACACCCAGACTGTCCCAGGCCCCAAAATGTGTAAACCAACATCTTCAGAAGGGGGGTAAGCTTGGGGAAATGACATCATTAACTGAAGTTTTAATTGGAGAATTAACCCTGATACG
Organism: Edolisoma coerulescens; assembly: GCA_013397115.1. Classification (NCBI taxonomy): domain Eukaryota; kingdom Metazoa; phylum Chordata; class Aves; order Passeriformes; family Campephagidae; genus Edolisoma; species Edolisoma coerulescens. The sequence continues at coordinate 340,768 of VWZW01003650.1, read as the reverse complement.
CAAATGGACCAAACTGATAAAAGTGTGAAGAACCCGTGACCCGGGGTCCATCTTGGGTGTCGCCTCTGGCCTGCCCAGGGTGTGCCTTTGAAGGCCCTCCAAATAAACACCTATCCTTTTATTCTCTTATTTTGTCTAGTCTCTGTGTTTTAGGGGGCCACCTCAGGCATCATGCCCACCCCATTTACCATCAGAGCAGTTATTTCAAGACCTGAAGATGGCAAAGGTGCACGTTTTGCTCAAGTCTACAGCACAGAAGTGACATTTTTTCCCCTCTTTCATTATTAGTAGAAGTTACTTGCCTGTACAGAGAAAAACAAGGCTACAAGAAAGGGATGGATACTTTAACCATGTGGAATATCTTCCACAAAGAGCTGAATGAGCTTCACAGCGAAGCTTAAACTGAAAAAATTCGTTTCACTCTCTGGGCTTCAGCATTTCTTTTGACTATTTGAGTGATATCAGGAAGAACAGAGCAATCCTGGTGCCTGCTGCAGAGTGTGGATGCCCCACTGCTCCGTACGGTCTGCGCTGCGATTCCCAACGTACCTGTGATCCAAACATTTTTCTGCCCTGTCATCTGGAGCAGTAAATGGACTCTCTTGCTTATTTAAACATTTAATGCTCTTCTGATGCCCAATTTATGCCTGTTTGCCGTGATGGATTAGCACAGAATACAGCAGTGACAATTTTCTGCAATCTGTGGAATATCAAATTTTGATTACTTCAGGAGGAAAAAGTAAAGTTATAAGCAAACTGACTGATAAGGAGCAGAGGAATACTTCATGTGGTGGCTCGTTGGGAGCCCTGATGAATGCCTGGCAGGACTGTGATGAGTCCCCACAGAAGACACGCAATAACTCTGAGGAGATTTAAGATATTTATTGCTCAAATAAAACAAAACCAAGTGACACGAGGAGGTGAAGTAGCACCGGGTGATTACAATCTGCTGATCAAGACCAAGTGCAATTCCAATTTTTTTGCAGAGCCAAAAAAACAAACTAATTCTCCAGCTTGCCTACGGAACACTGATGGTTATTTTGGGAATTTTGGATGCTGGCTTTCTTCAACGAGGAATGGGATTGTTCCAGAGTGAGGTCTTTATGGTGGTCTCTTCTAGTTACTGATGGCAGTTGTTCTACATTTGGGTGGCAAATCAGTTAACAGTACATTTTAAGATAAAACTATAATACATATATTTTTATATGCCTATCTATCTATGTATCTATCTATCTATACCATAAAGGTATAACAGATATAATATATATATTATATATAAGGTTGGACTTGATAATCTTGGAGGTCTTTCCCAACCTGAATGATCCTGATTCTCTCCATCTCTCTATATCCATAAACACACATCCCCTGGGCCCCACTCCCTTCCAGCAGCAGCTTTTCCAGCTGTGAAGATTTCCCAAAGAGATGAGAAGATTTCCCAAAGGAGCATCCCTAGCATGGTGCAGGCACTTCCTTTTGCTCCACAGCAAGGTGTAGAGAGAGAGCTCCTCTGAAGGGATGAACTGCTCTCTCCTCAATTACAGATCTCTCTCATTCAGGGCTTCCACGGCAATAACATGTCAACAATCTCCTTGTGCTGCCAGAGGCAGATGTGACCCCTCCACTCTGAAACAGTTGCTGAGCCGTGTCTTTGTGAAAAATCCCTACAGCTCTTCCCGAGCGCGAAGGGACTTTGGATTAAAAGCATCTTCCCCAAAACAGTTCAGACTGAGGGAACCTTCTGAGAGAGACGAGGGAGGGAAAAAGCCACCATGATGCATTTGAAGGGAGGGTTGCATCAGAAGCACCTTCTCCTTCAGAACAGGGAGCTCACTCGAGCCCACAGTGATATTTTGCTATTAAAAAAGGCACTTGCAGTTAAGCGGTGAAGAGAACAGATTTTTTTATTTCCGGTTTACCATTTCTGGGCGGGGTTGATGGATGTTTTGGACAGAAGAGGCTGAAAGGAGGCTTTGTGAGCTGGGATGATTAAAACAGTTGTCTTGAGCTGAGTTTGTCTCTTGTGAAAAGAAGTGGGGGAGACTCCAACCAATCCATCAGCAATCCACCGCCGGCAGACGCGGGCACTGATTAGACACGACAGCTTTGCAACAGGTTTGAAATCCAAGTGCAACAAAACCAGCCTGGCTGTCTTGTGTGTGCTTGGAAAAGCTGCCCAGGAACTACAAGGATCCTGAAGATTTTCAGCTTTTCCAACTCCAAGAGCCAGCATGGGAACACCAGTGGATTTGGTGGCACTCCCAAGGAAGATAAAGAAGATCCTGGTAGTAAAACAAAGGATGTGTAAAACTCTCAGTCTGAGAACGTGATGGATTCGGAGGATTCTCTGATGTGGTATTTAGGGCAGTGCTGGGTCAAGGGTTGCACTCAATGATCTTGGAGGGCTTCTCCAACTTCAACCATTCCATGAATCCGTGATATTTTAGATGCAAAGTGCAACCCAAAGGCAGGGTGTGTATTCCCAGCTATCAAAACTGATCATGCAAGAGCAAAGACCAAGGATCTGCTGCCTTCCTGGCAAAATGCTTGGACTTCCCAGGGCCATCACATACCGCACACCACTTGCCCTCTGCTGATAATGCTTAGGATGAGACTCTTAAGCTGTATCAACCCATTTTTGTTTACTGTAAAATATTCTTCCACCCTGAAGAAACAGGAATTAGTGATTATTCTGAGATCTGATCCATGTGACAGACTTAGCTGGGTATTTTGCACAGCTTTTATAGTGAAAAAAAATTTTCTATTATTAATGTGATCTGGCAATTCAAATATTTTCCATCTGACAAACACCAGGCAGCTCCCACCAACAGTCAGGAGGAGCTCTATCAAATCCCTGAGCATTTCTTTTTTAGCTCCTGGCTCAGACCAGAATAGATGGAGCACTGAGAACTGCTGGGTGAGACCCTAAATTTCATCTTGGTGGGCATCTGATCCCAGTCCCTGTGAGCTGAGCGCCGGCATTGCCAGCAATCCTGCTGTTTGCTTTGGTCTGTCTTTTGGGAATGGCTTCCGAGGGATCCAAGAACCTGGCAGCTACTTCCAACCCCGCCTGGATGCTCGGAAAAAAAGCTACTGCTCCCTCAGAGATCAAGTGGGCAGCAGCCCCTTAACAGGAACTGGTCTATGAGCTACCACCACATGTCTAATTAATGACCCTGCCGGTCGCAGCTGGAAGAGCTGAGCTGGGGGTGATTAATTAAATTAGCTGGCAGAGGAAATTACAGTGGAAAAGCCAAAGTTTGATTGCTCCATAATTAACCACAGTGCAAATAATATCTGCATCTATAACTTCCAGCGATGAGATCAGAAGCCAATTGAATTTGGCACTGATTGAAGCTGTAAATATCCTGTGGTGAAAAATGATAGGTTTGTTCTGAAGGGAAAACTTACAGAAATGGACATCCAGCGGATGCAGGAGGGGAGCAGGGGACAGGGAGGAAAGAGCACTGGAATTAGATCTTGATCTCAGCTGATTTCTGCAGTTTTCTGCAGTGATAAGAGGACTCGATGTGGGACAGGAAGAAATATTTTAAGATCTGAATGCTGTGAGACTCCTTACCAGAGCTTTGGTGAATCTGGAAAGCAAAGGCCACTGAGATCATCCCATTCCTCTCCTTGCTCCACAGCCTGTGTTTCCTAGTGCTGGGAATCGCTGCTTTCCTTGGGAAAGGACTGCACAGCTGAAGAAATACCCAGTCCAAGCACCTCCTCCCCGTTCCTACATCCTCCATCCCCTACTCCTGCTGCCAGGAGCACTTTTTTGAACTACAAGAACTCATTTTTCCAAGGAGATCACCTCCAAATGCCTGCAAACCCCTCCATTCCCCCCTAAATCATTATCACTTCATTAACCCCCTTAAGCATCTCCTGCTACTCACTGAAGACTTGAAATATTTCTTATCATTCTTTTCCAAAATTCTCTATTTTGGCAAGTTATGGTCATGATATGTACCCACCTCAATCCTGCATCATGTTGGATTACTGTGAGTTTTATCCCTCTTCCACTGCTGGTGTAGGTCTGGCTCAAAGAAAGCTCAGATTTTTTAACTGTGGCCTGAAATGCAACCCCTCAAATGCCCAAACGAGCCAAGATTTATTTCCATGCTTCTCAAACTGCTACTCATCCAATGTACTCTTTGATAAAAACTGCATAAACCAGAAAATATTTAATTTCCATTTTTTTAAAGCAGTGAAACCAGTTTTCCTGAGTGTTGAGTAGTTAAAGTGCACTATATACACATATAAAATAATATTTCATATTTTGTGTATTTTATATTTATTTTTATACATGATCTTGAATTTATTAAGGATATTATATATATGCTGGACAAATTCTTGATAAATGTGCTTGATAAAATACACGCTTGACCATATTATATTTGCTTGATAAATACGTTTCTCCAAAGGGAATCCACTTTGTGTGGACCAGGACCATCCCATGAACCAAATCTGTGCCTTCTCCTGCTCCAGACCAAAACACTCCTGTGGATATTGGCACCTACCTGGGTATCAAACCCTCCTCACCAGGGCACCCCAGGTACAAAAAAAAAAAATTACAATTCCACAAAAAGCCAGCACAATATTGATTGTGAACACACAAGTCCTGCTCTGCTTTGCCAGTTCTTTCTGAAAATCTGGGCAATCAGAAAACCAGCGCATTTTTTATGCTACTTTGCTACTCCTGGCTGACAACATAACTTTTTGGGGTGCCCTGAAAGCTTTCCCTGTAAGCTGGGTTGGTTCCTGCATGTCCTATTGTGGCAGTGAGACGGCCTGGCTGTAAAATACTCAACCCAAACCTCTCTCCCCCAGGATGTCACATGCACTTTCCTCTTACAGAACACCACATTTGATGCTGGAGGCTATTCTCCTTCTACTTCTGAGGCATCCCATGTTCTCCTCTGCCTCTTATTCCACACCCTAACACACACATTGGTATCCAACGAGCTGTCTGACTCCACAAAAATGCAAATGTGGCAACAAACACCAGCTAAAAATCAGCTTTGGACATGTCTTAATTTCAGGAGTCCCAAAACTTTGTCAGAAGAGCTGTTCTCATCTCTCATTTCACTTGGAGCATTCCCATCACACCCTGCCCATCCCCAAACCTTGCCCACTCCTTCACACCCCCCTTCCAAACACCCCAGGAGCCCTTGGAAAACACACCATGTCCTTAAAAAAACATTCAGAATGTTGGTGACTGATTTTTAACCAACACATCTCTGCATTTCAAAGGGTCCTTTGGCTGCTGAGTTCATCCAGCCTCCAAATGAATTTTGTGGAGGCACCAGCAAACCCCTCGTGCCGGCTCCCCGCTGTTGGATGGGTCTGAGGGCTGATGTGCCACAGGCAAGGGGCTCCCCAAAGCCTGGGGTTTGAAAGGATGTGGCTTGGAAATCCCACAAAACCATTCAGAAATGTTCCCCTTGCCCAGTTTTAAATTCTCTCTTGGCTTTAATGAACGTGCCCTGGAGCAAGCAGCCCAGCAATGAGGTTGGTTGTACGAAGCAAGTTGTGCCTGCATGGGCTGAGGGCTGAACTTTTCCCACATTCCCCATCCCTGCATGGATGTGGATCACTGGAGCGTGGAGATTCCACAGGAAATCCTGGCCTTCTCCCCAGGGATTCCAGACAAAGCAATTGCTGACCTACACCCATGGTGTCCACAGCTGAAACCAGAGCTGGGAGAGTCTACACCAACCCAAACTGGAGTTCCACCACTCAAAATTGCAATTGCAGCAGTATTTCAAATGGTAACATTTCTTTTAAACACTATTTTAAATAATAATTTTTTTTAAAATAATAATATTTTAACTTTTCTCCTTGACTGGAAGTCCGAACAAGTAATCCCAATTAATTTTTGTAGCTGTTTTTTTTTTTATTTTCCACCTTTCTACCTGAATGCAACAGGTGGATCCAAGCAAACCCTATTTAGGACTGGTCTGAGCTGTGGGAGGACAAGTGAAAAGCAGATCTGATCTGGAAAGGCTCAGATGAGCACACACATGTCACTAGCAAAGGATCAGAGCTGCAAATTTTGGCTTCTTGAGATGAAAAAGTAAAAAAGTCAATTTCTGGATATCGTTTTTCATTAGACATCCTTCAGTTTTAGCACACAGTGACACAATCCTGTTCTTCCCACTTGCAGAGGAGTCTCACAAGCATCCCTGGGGTTGGGATTTAATTGTGTGCACCTCAGCCTCCCAAGCCTGGCTGGTGCTGTAGACAAGTGAAAACTCACTAAAAACATCCCTTCGGAAATTCTGACCTGGATGAAACCGGGGAAATGTAAATTTTTTTGGAGGAAAAGCAAAGTTAGCTGGAAGATTTCTAGGCCATGAGACAATCATCTGTTCAGCATGAAGACTTTCTGAAGCTCGGCCCATGCACACCTCCCAAGGCTCGCCAATTACCAAGACACGGCTTCTTCTCGCTCCCCAAATTCTCACACAAAAAGTGCCTCAGTGACAGGACTGTGCTCTGTCTGCACAATCTGGTTAACAGGCACGGGGAGGGATTTCATCTCCCTCTGATTCCTGCCTCCCACCCCTCACCTGTGCTCCCCTCAGCCCATTTTCACCTGCTGTTTAATTACTCGAGGGCTGCTCTGATTTCCTCCGGTCACTCCTCTCCGCCGGGGCTTTGCTGCTGTCCCCCACTCCCTCCAGCACCCACACATGGAAAAATCCAGCTGGAAGAGCATTATCCCTGACGAACAGAGAACATTTGAGAGCTGTGGGGAACCTGCATTTGGGCTGCTGTGTATCTCAAGTTTCAGTCCAGTCAAAAGCCGGCACCATCTTTTCACTGCTGCCCTTTTCATTTAGTTATCTTACTGAAGTCTTATCTCCCCAGTCCCTTGCCATAGGCTACCAGCTCCCTGCAGAGCCAGAAACAAAGCTCACTCTTAAACAAAGGGGGGAAAAAAGGGAAAAAAGCACAAAAGAAAGTTGGTCACAGTTACTGTTCGGGAGCCCTGCGGGTTCTGTAGCCGGGACCAAAGCGAGGGGATGCTGCTGCTTCTGTGCCTCGTGTCACCGGCCAGCAAAGCCACCAGGAGCACGGAGAGGCACTGCCTGCCTTCAAAGCATCCCCACCACTGCCTTCAGCCACGCTCTGCTGTCCCAGGAGCTGAAACAGGTCCATCCTAACAGCTGGAATGGGCAAAAAGGCTCCAAGAGGAGGAGGAAGGATCACAACCACCATCGCTGGTGACAACCGCCAAGAGCTGGTGGTCCATGGACGCAACCTTCCTGTGACATCCCACCCAGGGAAAAGGTGATCCTGGGGACCACCTCCCACCCTGTCCTCGTATTTAACCACAATCAGTCTATTTAACAGCAGAAAATGCAGAAACAGCAGAAGGAATTTGTACAACAAAGCTCACCCAGCACAAACCAGGGATAAACTGGCTTTGCAGCCACGTCCAGAAAGCAATTTGAATTATGTTTGGTTCAACTGCTTGGGGCAGACCTGGTGTGCAGAGAGGCAGATGTGACCTCAGGGCAGGAGAAATGAAAGGAACAGGTTAAACATCAACTACACAGAGAAGCTGCAAATAAAAAGAAAATATTTTGCATAAGATTTCTTTCTAACAGAATAGGTGTTTTTCAATCTGCTGGATGCTCCCCCAAGTGCTTGACTCACAGCACTTCCTAAAATACTCACGGATGAGCCTTTGGCACCTCATAATAGCTGATGCTTGGCACTGGGCATTTTTTAACTCAATGGCTTTATTTTGGCATTATTATTATTATTATTACTACTACTACAAGTTTCAGCCTCGCAAACAGCTGAATTTTGAGAACAAACAAGAGTCCAGTGCTTTTCCTTTTGGAAATAACTGATGAATAACTGGTGAGAGAGCACCTTGGTAAGGCTGCCCAATGCTCTAGACAGCAAACTTCATTTTCCAGTTGCTTTTAGCTTGCCATATTTACGCTGAAACTCTCCATATTTATTATTCAGGTGCTGTGGAGTAGCAGAGATGTGCCTCCACACATGTGGCCTGCAATTTAATTCCAGTGTTAATGATACCGAGGAATTTTCTGAGGAAAAACTGACCCACAGTGGTTTCCATCTGACTCCTTTTCAGTGATCCTGGCCTTTGGCTTGATGTAAGCCACGTTTCCCCTCAAGTTATAATTTCACCATCCAATTTTTTCCCATCTGAAATTAAAATTTTGTTCTAATTAGCCCTTCCATTCCTCTGCTGTAGTTCCACACTGGCCCAAGCAGTTTCTAATAAACACAGTGATGGTTTTTTTTCTGTTAGTGAGCTCTGAGTTGATCTTTTCAAGGAGCTTTTGGCCAAGCAGATGTGAAAACACACTGGTCTTCAAATCTCTCTAGCTCTGGCAGGTGTTTGGGAGGGAACTAATACAAAAAGAGAAATGATCAGTCCATATCTAAACCAAAAGTTAAGTTTAAGTTTGAAGTCAAGGTCCTACACGGTTTTAAGACCTTCAGGACAGGCACCAGACTGGTTCTTATTCCAGCAAATAAAAAAAATAAAATCACTTTTTCTGCTGCTGATTATCAATTTATGAACACTCTTTTCCCAAAAAAGTCCTCCTCGTTTGAGTCCTGAACTCAAATCCTAGATTTCTCAAAGTTTAACAGCTCATCAGCTTCCTTTTCTAGGGAACTTCAGCTTAACTTGGTGCTTTTCAGCCAAATCCACAGAGAAGGAGAACCCAAATTTGTCAGGAATCTCACCAGAATAAAGGTACCTGGAGCTGACTGCACCTCCAAGGTAAAACATTTCAGTCTCCATCACCTGCCCTGCTGCAGAACCCTCCAGGGGCTGGATGTCGTCACACAGCTCTGATTTGTGAGCTTAACACACTCAGGGATGTCTTGTGGGGGTATTCAGAGTGGGTTTCTCATTTTTTCCATTGACATTGAAAGCTCCTTCACAACCACGGGGTCAGTGTTTTCCACAGCTCCTGGGGATGACTGTGACGGAAGAAATCCACCAAATGTCTCTGGACTTGTAAGAAAATGCCAAAAAGCTGCTAAAATAGGGACTGTTGCTTTTCTCTTCCTCTTGTTTGAAAGCAAAGCTCCTTCAAGGCCCTTCCCTTCCACTCAGCTCCAGTGCCCAGAGCTTGGCCATTGCCTCTGGCCCAATGCTCACGAGAGAACCTCAGAATCATGGAATGCTCTGGGTGAGAATGGACCTTAAAGCCCATCCCATTCCACGCCCCCCATGGGCAGAGACACCTTCCACCACCCCAGGTTGCTCCAAGCCCTGTCCAGCCTGGCCTTGGACACTTCCAGGGATTCACTGAAGTGGCACTGATGCTATTTAGATAGAGAAGAAGAACAGCACTGTGGCTTTTACACCTCTGCTTTTTAATAAATGCTTTAATAATCTGCAGAAGGAGACAGAAGCACTTCCTTTGCAGGTTTCTCTTTCCTCAGCGACGAGGAAAATAACAATTGTAATAATTATTGCAAACCAGGCTCCTGTTTACCAAGTGCTTTGAGCTTTTATCAGAGGCAGCTTTGCACACGAGAAAGGTGCAGCTGAGCCAGGGAGCTTTTCATCTAAAGCACTCATTAACTTGGACAAGCGGGGTCGAGGGTGTTGTGGTTGTTTTGTTTTGATTTTTAATCATCCAGGCATCTCCCAGGCTGCCGTACAGGCACCGGTGTTTCACCGGATCAGCTCCTGGGTGACAAGGGCTGCCAAGCAGCTGCAAGGACAATAAAACACAGTATTACTACGACTACTACCACCCTTCATCTTTGGAGTATTGCATTTGAGCTTCCAAGGTCTCCAAAAGGCTGAAATCTGACCAGCAGCCACCCGAGCTGACGTTCCACTTGCCTCACTTAGCTGTTCCCGTCAGATGCATTTCCTGGAAGCTGCTGGCGAGTGACAATTTTATGTTTTCGTTTGAATTTAATTGCAAACCAACCCAACGTGGAAGCACACGGAGGGTTCACTCCCACAGCTGTCTCCTGGAGTTTACTGGCAGCAGTGACTCAGTCTCTTTATTTATGTCTGCGTTTGAGAACGCGCCGCCGCCGTAACTAATAATTTATCCATTTTCCTCATTATCTTCGTGAAATATCTGCTGTCCAAAACGGAGCTAATAGAACTCCAGCTCGCTGGGAGCCGTGCTGCTCGGTGCAGTTCAGCCACCAGGAAGAGCAGCAGCGAGTTTTCATTGATCCCTTCCCAAAGTCCAAGCTGGAAACCTTAAGCCAAACCTTAAGTCGAACCTGCGGTCCCCGAGCAGCTGCTGGGCCGGCAGCAGCCCAGCTGCCTAAACTTTATTGGCAGCAAATGTCATCCTTGCACAGGGACTGCCTGCCTGGAAAAGCCAAAGGCACATCTTGGGCTATCACATCCCATCACGTTCCCCGACGAGATGTGAAAACCGGAATGGGAAACGTCAACAGAGTCCGGCCGCGGCGAGGAGCGGGGCATGCCCGCTGCCGAGCGTGCCGCCGTGACAGAGATGGGCTTGGAGTTGCAATTAGTGGCACTGTCATTTTCGGCCGCTCCTGCCAATTAATTAAGCCTGTCAAATGGAAAAACAGCGGCATTCACATGATAATTTATATCGGGAGAGACTGGCCCGGCAAAGCCGCCGCTGCCGCCAACAAAATCCCCTCCGAGCGCTTCAGAGGAAAAAAAAATAATAATAATAAAAAAAAAATACATAAAGAAGTGGAAAGGGGAGTGGGGGGTGGGGAGGGGGAGAAAGAAAGAAAGTTAAACTGTCCTTGTTATAATTGTTAACTCTGATCGCTCAAGTAGAAGACGGGCTGATTAAAACTCCAAACGAGCCCCCAGCTCGCTTAAATCTCAGAGTCCGGAATGATAGAATCAGAGGAGTTTATTCATACCATTAAGCCCCAGAGAACTTAATTGAAAGAAGAGCATAGCCTGGACCTTGACAAGCGGGAGGTCACAGTAATTGCTGCCGGACATATTTAACATTAAGATAATCAGGCCATTAATTACCCTTTGGATCATTAAATCAGCCAGTTGCAAAATGAAATTTCTGCCTCTATTACTCACTTGAGAGACCACAGGGGTGGCTTTTAATTTATCAGTGAGCTTGAGATACAAAGGACCAGGCTTGGGAGGAAGGAAAAGGGGGAGAAAGGAGGGGGTTTGCTTCAGCAGAGGCAGGAATATCAATCCGCCATGCTTGGTGATCGTGGCAAATTAACTAGGTAAGATAACCTCAGCTTCTAAAGGCAGAAGCTGGGGGTATGTAAATAGATGAGGGCAGACAGGGAGATCAGAGCCTGCACACCACTTAGCAGGATAATAAAGGAAATCATCCTTGATTATCAGTGCTAATTTGGACACTGCCGGTAGCTTGTTATGCGTGTTCTGAGTAGCATTTAATTAATTCAATTGCTTGTTAATGAGGGAAGTGACATGTGGGGAGCAGATGCCACCCAACTGCAGATGGGTTCTGGTCAGCCCTTCACAATAAAATCTTTTTTTTTTTTTCTTCTTTCTTTCTTTTTTTTTTTTTTTGTAATTTATTTTTAAAAACCCCCTTCCCCCAGCCCAGGAACGGGAAAGGTGTCAGGCGTGGAGGAGCACTGAAAAGGCACAAAACACTGACCTCATCAGGCCAAGATCCGCTACGGAACCGGAGCTGATCACTGCGGATGGAGAGGTACCCGCGTTCCCCTGGGCCCTTCCTAACGCTGCTCCTTATCCCAGGAATCCGGGACCAGCAGCACCAAACTGATGGCCAAAAGGAGCAAGGGGTGAGGGAGACATGGAACACAGCAGCCCTACAAGATCCAGGAGGCGAGAGCGGGATCTGAAGTGCTCCGTTTCCCTGGGCTCGCCTACGATGAAGGATTAATTATTTTTACAAAGAAAAGGAGGCATGGATTAATATTTTCATGGAAGGCACAGTGTGATATTTTTCATCCAAGTCGCTCCCCAGTGACCAGCTCGGAACAGCACAAGCCAGGCTTTGGTGCAGGACTGTGAAACTCAGCTCACTGCAGTGGAGCTGCATCGTGTTGTCCCTGACACCATTAAATTGAGTTAGTTAGTGGCAAGGATCAAACTGGATCTTCCCTCGGAAGGTGAGAGTCAATTCCTGACACTGCCAGCTCCCAACTCCCAGCTGCTCAGCCAATGTTGGATTTTCCTGTAACCTCTGGTAGCCAGAATAAACAAACAGGGAGGCTTCTGAGCAAACAGACCTGCTGCTCATGCCCCAAGCCCCAGTTAAAGAGCTTAAAACTATGCCTGAGCTTCTGCAAGCCCCTCATCCCTCACTTCAAAACCAGTTTTAATAGCGCTGGACGTTCCACGTGTTCATGGGCATTCTCAAAGAGATGCTGAAATGGTGGAGCCCTGGCTTGTCTGTGGCTAATGGAGGTATTTGGGATGGCTGGGGTAGCAGAACAAGAAGCGTGGCTGGGATGGTGCCTGGATATGAGCCTGCCTTCCCTCAGCTTGCTCCAGCTGGTGGAGGTGGCACATCCATCCCAGCACTCCCAGGGAGACAGGGATGGAGACCTTGGGAGCTCAGGGAAAGAGGGTGAGGGAGCAGATAACCTTCTCCTGGAGCAGGCAGAGGGATGGGGCAGCTTGTCACCTTTGGAAAAGGCCAATGCCACCTTGGGAAGTCGACGGTGGCAAACAAGTCTGCAAACCAGAAGCCACGTGGGCATGAGGACAAAGCAGATTCTTTTAGGTGTGTCCAGAAAAAGCTCAATGTCTGGAAGGAGATGCACAGACCAGTGCAAAAGGCAAAGAATTCCCAAGCTGGCTTCCCCACATCTCCAACATTCCTCCATGGAGCAGCTCAGCCCCACAGGGCTCCTCCAAAGCAGCGTTGGGAGAGCGTGCTTAAACGGTATCAATAGCAATTAGAGGGAAAATCCTGATCCCATCCCCAGCCCCAGTTAATTGTCACAACATTGATTTACTCTAATTTGACTTCTCACTCCAAATTAAACCCGCATTACCCAAGGAGGGACCGCAGGCAAGCTCCCTCCGCCCGCCCCCTCCCCTCCGAGACAATAAATTTAATATTGAGTACACTTGGAAAAAAAAACCTGGCGGTTGTTGCAGGATCCATACCGAAAGATCTTTTTCCTTTTTTCCCTCTTTTTCTTTTTTTTCCTCCCTGCGAGTAATTAAAAGATGCTTTTCTTGACTAATGATCCCTCTGCTTAGGAATGGGAAGTCGATACTCCTTCACCAGCAGTCAGCTCCAATTTGTCACCGGCCTCCCGAAGTTTGAGCGGCGTTCTCGGGGCTGCTGGTAATTGCTGGAACCAATTACCAGCTTTCCAGAGCTGACCTAATCAGGGACCCATGGACACCACAGCTCAGGGCCAGCTGGTCCCTGTTCCCTTTCACACTCAAGTGTTTGCCCGTGCTTGGGTTTTCCACCGCTTCCCCAACTTCTCGCGCTCGCCGGAGCTCGTGTTTATTCCTCCTTCCTCCCCAAAATCACAGCAACGCCCTCAGCTCTGCCTCATGCTTCACCCTGCACCTCTCCCTTGGCGATCCCACCACACCTGTGCTCCCAAAACCTTCCAGCTCAGTGCCAGAGGCCGTCCTGGGTGTTGCTTTTGATTTACAGGGGCACTGAACGACCTGGAGATCTGCATGAAGAATCCCAGGATGGTTTGGGTTGGAAGGGGCCTTAAAGTCCATCTCACTCCACCCCCTGCCATGGGACACCTTCCACTAGACCAGGTTGCTTGACTGTCCCACCTGACAAGACCTGGAATTGGGCAATACATCCCTGATCAATGGAGGAGGGATAATGCCTTTTGCTAAAAAGCTCCCAGGCTTTGAGTTTTACAGACCCTCCAATCTCAGAACCTTTTCGGCCTTCAAAATAAGTGTCCAGGTTTATCTTTCCCCGTGATTTGCTTGGATGAAGAGTTTAAAGTGCATTTGACAGGACTGGAAAAGGACAGAAGTATTTAATGTGGTTTCATCACAGAATATCCTGAGGTGGAAGGGACCCACAAGGATCATTGATCCAAGCCCTGGCCCTGCACAGACACCCCCCCCAGTCCCACCCTGGGCATCCCTGGGAGCAGTGTCCACATGCTCCTGGAGCTCTGGCAGCCTTGGGAATGTGGTCATTCCCTGGGGAGCCTGGGCAGTGCCCAGCACCCTCTGAGGGAAGAACCCTTCCCTGATATCCAACCTACCCCTGCCCTGACACAGCTCCAGCCATTCCCTCGAGTCCTGTTCCTGCTCACAGAGAGCAGAGATCGGAGCTGCCCCTCACGAGGAAGATGCAGGCCATGGAAAGGTCTTAAATTTGGTAGTATCTTATTTTTGAGTGTGCAAAATTACTGCATGGAAGCTGTACTCACAGCCTGGCACAGCTCTGTTTTCAGAAATACCAGTGATGTTTTCCTGGCTAAGACTCCTTAATTATGCCATGACCCAGAGCTGCCATTGGGCAATTCCTCCTGCAAAACACCTTCTCCCTGGATCCCTCCACCCTTCACTCTACTCCACAGCAACACGTGGGATGCCACTGCAATCATAGTGATCAGTGCCAGCCCCTCCCAAGGTGAAGGGACTGCTTTGAAAGCCACACCAAGACTTTCAAGTTCCTTTTAGTCCAGCCTGTGAATGCTCCTTGAGCCTCCCAGCCCAACAATCTGTGGAGCAGCTCATACCTCGTTTTTTTGTGTCCCTAGAAATCTGTGGGTCTCCACTGACGGCTTCAGCTCCAATAGAGAGACACAACATGAAAAGGTGAAACCCACCTGATCCCCTCTAATTAAGCCCNCCATCCCTGCCCTCTGGCAGTGGGAAGCCATTCCCTGTGTCCTGTCATTCCATGCCCTTGTCCAAAGTCCCTCTTCGGCTCTCTTGAAGTTGCTTCTTCCCCCTTCAACAACAAAAAAGGGAGGTTTGTTTAACCCTCCTTTCAGGTCCATTTTAGCTGCTTCCAGCAGAATTCCTCATGCAACACTCCAAACAGCAGAGAGAACATGGAAAGCACAGCCTCTACCTGAAGAACTTGAATTTATTTTCTCACCACAGCTTGGGCAGAAGGATTGTGATGCTGGCAGAGACCAAAGTAAAGCACAAAAGGAGGCACACGCTTGGGAAAAGCAGAACTTTCTGGTATTTACTTGAAAAATTGCATCTCGGTCCCTGCTGCAAACAGCAGAGGAATGGGAGCAGCAAACAAGATTGCAATTGCTGTGTGGGAAAATTTTCACATCAT
Organism: Edolisoma coerulescens; assembly: GCA_013397115.1. Taxonomy (NCBI): domain Eukaryota; kingdom Metazoa; phylum Chordata; class Aves; order Passeriformes; family Campephagidae; genus Edolisoma; species Edolisoma coerulescens. The sequence continues at coordinate 325,538 of VWZW01003650.1, read as the reverse complement.
CCTAATTCTGCTTTTTCTAGCACCTCTTCTATCACATAAGCGTGAACCTGGACACAGAGCTAGAAAATCCTATTTATAAAATGAATCTTTTTGTCCAAAAATGTTGCGGTGCAGGAGAGAAAGTGCAGTGATCTCAGTGACAACCAGAATCAGCTGAATATAACCGTGAAGATGCACTGAAACAAAGTGGGAGAATTAAAATAAGCCCTGAGCATGAAATACTAAGAGAACCAAGTTGATTTTCTAGAAGTAAAAATTCAATCCCAAATGAATTATTTAATTGAAATGGATGGTGCTCTTTTCATCACAGTCACATGGATTTTAGATTTTTCATGGTGTTTATTGTGTGACTACTAAAATAATGGGATTTTCCTTTTTTTAAATAGAATTCCAATTGCAAGCCTTTTCCTCTCAGGTGTTTAGAGCTGAGGTATTGCTCCATCTCACCTCAGCAGGAAGGAGCAACATATATTTGTGAGGTGCAAGAACAGAAAATCTCTGGATTAAAGTGATACTGATGACTGAGAGCTTATTCCAATCTCCCTGATGAAACCACCCTGTTACCTGTCTAATAACACAAACACGTAGAGCAGACATCCCATTTCTGCCTGAAGAAAACCTCTCCTTGGGTCTCCCCGAGCACTTTTAAATGCACAGCCATTCATCTAAGTAGCCTGATTAATGCAGTGGCTTCATTCTCGAAGATGAACCAAAGGTGGCACCACAAATTCATTTTTCAGGGCTAATGAAATAATGCAATAAGAAACAGTTGACTTCATCACACACAACAGCACAAACCCACCCCTCCACTGCAGGAGGTGGCCCAGGTGTAGTGATCTTTCCACCCGATCCCCAACTGGAAAAAGCGTTCTCCAAACATCTGCCTTTGACACTGATCAGATTAATTAAGCATAAAACCCCCTCGTTTTAGGTAGGACAACACATCATAGGAAGATTTTCACTGCGTGGAGCTACGAGAGGCAGGTAAAATGCTGCTCTCAAAGGAAACACCCCCCCAGCAGCTCATGGTTTCACATAAATCACACACACACACAAAAAGTAATCAAGTCCACGGCGAGCAGGACTTTGAACACCCCGGAGCAGAACCACAGACCTGGCAGCCAGGTACAAATTCCCAAGCGAGCCTGAACCTCTGGAGGGAGATTATTAATGACAATCTGATAGTCCAAGAAGCAGGAACTTTGCGGCCCACCGAGACAAAGGAGCCCATGACAATAATTTGGGTGGAAGAAGAAGCAGGTGGGAGGTTTCCATCTCCCACTGAACAGAAAAACTTGCAGAGCTGCTGAGGAAACCTTCCCAAGAGCCAGAAAGTAACGAGGTCACTCGACTTCTGCCACCCCCCACTTTGACACACGTCCTTCCTGGGCACACAGGGAGGATACAAACAATGACTTTTCCCCAGGGCACGCCGCAAGGAGCAAGCAAACCCACCTGGTGGAGTCTGAGGAAGGCTTCACGTGGCCTTGGCTGTTCTCCTCCCACACGCTGTTGGCCAGCTCGTTGCCGATGGCCGACATCACCTTGATGAGCTCTATGGGCCAATCGTCCAGGTCCAGCGAGCGCACGCGGGACAGGTGCGTGCCGAGGTTGCGGTGGATCCCTGAGCATTCGATGCAGATGAGGGCTCCCAGGTTCAGGCTGGCCCAGTCGGGGTCTGCAGGACAAGGGACACAGCAATGAGGACAAGGCAACGCCCAACAGAACTTTCCAGCTGGGTGTTTGCGCGTGAAGGTTTTGGCTCCAGGGGCGTCTTGTCCGAAAGCGCAGCTGGGAGGTCTTCCAGGGTCAGTGGGGATACCCTCGAGGGGTAAAAAGAAATAAAAGGTGGTGTCTCAGAAGATGTGTCACTCCACCTCCAGTCAAAAAACCCCTATGAATTAGAGGGGAAAGGAGAAACAAAGGAAATATAACCACAGGGATGGGGAAAGGATGATGGAAGTGGAGAAAGCCCCTCCTCGGGAACCCAGAGCTGCTCGCAGACAGTTGAAAGGGAAAAAAGAGAAAAAAAATAGAGCCTAGAAACAATTATCTTGTGCTAACCACATCAGCTCCCTCAAAAACCACCTACACCACCAGCTACGTGTGGCTCTTACATCTGACTCTTCTTCCCTCTCCAGAATCAGTGGGATAAACACCAAGATGGAAATGTCCCACTTGGAACAGCCCCAGCTCCAGGCACGAGCCAGGAGGATTCCACCCACCCAGAACAACCCTGCAAAGGGTAAGAGTGGGACAAACATGACACAAGATGGGAAATTCCACTTCCCAACGTGGTTCAGAACTCTTTTGCCACTGTCCTGTGCAATTTAAATCCAGATTTGTGCGGTCTGCCCTCTCTCCAAGAAACATTCACCTTAACAAATGCAACTGAAGACACACGAGAGGAATTTTTGTTGTTTTTTTCTCCCCCCCGCTGTCAAATCTTTTCGTCATGCCTTACTTTGTGCATCCCAAAGAACCACCCCAAAAGCTGAGCAGGAAAATGGGGACTAATTAAGAGGGCGGGAAATTCTTATTCTTATCTAAATAAAATTTGGAGTTGAGAGAAAATGAACTTCCAGTGTTTCCTTCTGTTCTGGAAAATTTAATCCAAAGACTTGTCCTGACTTTGTATAACCCAAAACTGAAAAGCCATTTTTGGCAGCCAAAATATGGGGAAACCAAACATTTCCTAGTTCTTTGCCATGTCATGTTTGGACAAAAAATAGGAGAGGAAAGCTGATAATTGTGAAGTCCTGAATTTCACTGAAGGCATTGATTGATGTTTTTCAGTCAATCCTTAGAAATCTAAAAATGTCCCCAAAAAGAAAAATCCCCCATCTTATTCCACTTGAGCTGAAAACCACATCTTTTGTTTAAAAGTTCCTGTCCATACCAACTCTTATACATAATGTAACACCTACATTATACACATACAGCATTTCAGACATCCAAAATTAAGGTGAGACAAAACTCCTGCCACGCTTTCCAAGCTTTTGGTACAACAACTACAACAAACTCCTTTAATTCCATAATTCTTCCAATTATTAAACAATCTCCACTGTTGTTTTGCCAGTGAGGGAATCAGTGGTGTATCTGAAACACACTAAAAAACCTCCCAAAATAGCAATTTGTTGGTATAAACTTGAACACAGCAAGTAATCGTTTGAAATTTGCAAACTGTGACTCGGAATGAAACCCCTGACCTGCAAAGGGCAGGGTTATCCTCACAAAAATCCAAAGTGCAACGAGCTCTAAGAGGCATGAACTCAGAATGAAGCAAGAGAATGAAATACCAACTCACATTATTCCAATTATTCTGACAGAACTGGTGTTAAGGACCCGACCTCCCTCCCAAACACCTCTCTACTTGAAGTCTACACGTAGTGCATCTTGTACTGAATAAATTCTTTAAATATTCACCTGCTCCAGAGCATCACAGAATGGTTTGGGTTGGAAGGGCCCTTCCAGTTGCCAGCACTGAAGGGGTTCCCCAAAACAACAACCAGGAAGTTCCATGAAATTTTACCAAGATATTATTTTCAATTTCAACAATCTGACAACACACAGCTGAGCGGGAAGGGGGCAAAGGGCTGAACTCCTTACAGAAATGAAAATTGTTATCACTAATTCATACCACGCATGGTTAGAAAGCTGCAACTATTCAAGGCTGGGGTTTTCTTTTCCTTTTAAGAAGATGACACAAACCCAGCTCCCTTTTCCTGCTGATGGTGAGAGTAATTCTGAATTGGAGGATGTTCACAAGCACGTGGCAGGCGTGGATGTCAAGGTTTGACGGTAAAAGGAAGAAAAAAGCTCACTCAGTGCAGTTAAAGGTGCTTTACTTAAAATTGGTCAAACAAAAAATGAGCTTTTTAGCACCACTGAATATATCCAGATCACACTTTTCAGCTGCCCATATTCTCAAAAATGCCTGGCTCACTCCTTCCCTGAAAACCTCTTCCCCGCTCTGACTCGCACCTCAATCAGCTTCACCATTTGGAGGTGAAAACTCTCTCAGGAGAATAACCCCTCCCCACTGTCTCCTTCATCCCTTTGGATCCAAGGAGGCTGATGAAAGGCTAAACCCTCCGGAGGTCAGCAGGTGTAAGATATCCCTGGGCTGAGCAGAGGGAATTGCTGGAAGGAGGAGCAGGAGAGCCAGGGAAAGAAGAGGCAGGGGTGAAGGCATCTCGAGTTGCAGCAGAAGAGAGAGAAAAGTTTGCAACTCTCCTGTTCTTTGAGAGGGTTTTTTCTCTGTTCTGCACATGAAAAATTGAATTTTGTGATGGGTAGGACAAGTTATTACCTCAGTATTTGGTTCTCAAATACAAAATACACCAGAGTAAGTGATCAGACTCTGGGACTGGAAAACTCATGATGAGAATCCATGTTTTTAAACCCTCCCTATTTTCTTCTGCAACAGCAAATACCTGATTTTCCATGTTCTCTGGATACCTTGAAAGAGGTGACTCATATTTATCCTCTGGTAGAGCCAAAATCCAGAAATTCAGCTGGGTTTGCCTACACAATTGGATCACCTTCGGTGGCTTCTCCAGACAACGTCAGCAGCAGGACTCTGCTGCTTTGGCAAAAGGCAACACCAGCTCCCTTCTGAAACATGAAATCAGATCTTGGGCACAAACTCCAGCTCCTAAAGAGCACTTTGCCTCCTCTCTCGCTCTGGGATGGGAATGTTAAAAGGAGAATATTGAGTAACTTCATTGGAGGCTGCTGAAGGGCTGGGATGCTGGCAGCACACAGCTGCTGGATTAACATCCAACAAGGCACAACTCCCCCGTGAAACAAAAGTGCTGCATCAAGTGCTCAAAAGGCAAAGAGCTCCAGAAAGAGGAAGAATGAGACTTCTGAAGTGGAAGATTGATGGCTCTTGAATGGAGCTGAGGGATGGCAACATCTCATGCTCCTGTGCTCCCAAACATCTGGCTCTGTGGAGATGCAAACGACGTGAGAGTTCCACCGAGCGCTGGGGTTTGTGATGTTAAGTGCTCCGGGGGTAAGGACCTGCCCAGGCAGGAGGCAAGGGAATAAAGCCAAGCCCTGCAGAAAAAGCAGCAGGCTGAGGTTCACCTCGTGTGTGTGTTTACATTTTAAGATCCATCGCTTTGGAAATATCTCAGGTTTTTCCAAAGGAACTACGGCGGCCTTAAAATCAGGAAGGTCAAACAGCAAGAGGAGTCAAAGAGGGTATAAATCACCTCTGAGAACACAAACAAGTCCAGCTGAGATTCCAAAATCATCCTCCCTCCAAAGCTACACGACAGAGCGTTGCCAAAGTGGGCTGTCCCACTCTGCCCTCTCCCAGCAACATGTTCCTGGCACATTCCTGCTGCTGGCACCATGCACGGGGGGCCAGCTTGACCCATGAGCAATCTGGCTGAAAACCAGATTGGGAAAAAAAACCCCCAAAAAAGCAAAAAAAAAAGTGCTGCTTTTCTTGCACAACCGTTTTCCTGATTAAACATCTTGCCTGGCTGCATAAATCCTGGGGTACGTGCATGGCTGGGGAGAGGAACGCGAGCCTGGGGGATAGTGTGGAGTCTGGGTAGAGCTGAGGTGGATCAGAGGGATGCTGTGGGTGTGGAAGTTGTCTGCACTGAAGGGATTGCACCTTAGAGATATATAATATAACCCCCCATAAATATATATATAAGTAAATATAATACATATTTGTATATTCTATAAATATATGTATTATATATAGTTAGCAAAATGCCACCCACAGCTGCACAGAGTGGAGCAGGACTCGGCACCGCTCCCACCGTGGGCTGCTCAGAGGCAGCAGTGAGCACTTCAAATGAGCTAAATATCCACATAGGTCCCTCCCAGACCCCTTCTCCTCACACACAGCACACTACCCCACCCCACCTGCCTTTCCCCTGAGCCACATCAAAGCTCTGGGGGAAATCTCCATGACTGCCAGGTCACTATGAAAGCACACTTATAATAAATAAGACTCATTTTGGGCTCCAGGTGCTAAAATACCACTCAAACCAACCTTTTCCCGTGTTTAGCACGTGCTGAATCACTTGGAGCGGAAAAATTATTGGTGCAAAAGCACCTGCACTTGTGTACAAATGTCCATTTCACACTGGGGTGTCAGAATGCCTTAGACCAGGAGTCAAAATCCTAAGCGGCCAACCTTCAAAAGTAAAAATCACACCTGAAGAAAAAGAAATGAATATTTTTTTCCATTTTAAGCACGTGTAAAAATCGCAAGGAAAAGTTCTGACTTCCAAATATCAAAGAAATAAAAATGCACAAGTTCTCGGTCCTTCAGTTCCTCCAACTAATTGCTTTAGAGCAAGAGAACTTCCTTTTTGTGGCTTTGTTGCAAACCCCTGGAACTAAAGAGCACCAGAATAATGGCCTCAGTCGGGGTTAGTGAGGTGAAGCACAGCTCAAAGTATTCCCGAGAACACTCTTCTGAACACTAAGTATATGTTTTAAAAAAATAAAAAAAAGAAAAAAAAAAAATTCCAAAATCAGTTTTCTAGTATCCAGATATAATGAGCAATGACTTTGGCTTCTTCTGACAAGCAAGCCTAAAAAAGCAAACCGAAAAAACAGCAATCAAGCTCTACCTCTTTGAAAATATTACCACGGCACGTGTGCCCTCACCACCCAAAACAGGAGGGAAATGGAAGGAACTGATGTCAAACAGCAAACTTTTTGCCTTTTCCTTGAAGGAAAAGTACAGAAATGCGGACATTCAACGTGAAACAACGAGGGGGAAAAATCAGGATGCATTTGATGTGGCAGATATTGAACATAAATTCAGATTTGGTTAAGCAAACTCCTCAATGAAGCAGAAATGTGCAAACAACAGAGGGGATGTAACACAAGGGAGGCCAGAGCTGGGTGTTCCCCCAGGTCCTGGCCAAGGAGAAGAGGTCAGAGCTGAAGTCAGGTGGCTGTACTTACTCTGGGCATCACAGTCCACGCAGTGGGAATTGCCTCTGATGTTCCTGATGGACTGCAGGGCCATGGCCTCGTTCTGACTGGTCAGGCGGGACTGCGGGGATGAAAAGACACGAATGAGCAGCAAGGAAGGACCCAAAAACCCTAAATGACACCACTGTCAGCTGAACGAGCAGCAAACCCCAAAGCTCACACCAAGGTCGAACGAACATGGTCAAGGAACCTCAAGTCTTGATTTGCCTCCCAAGGAACAGTGATCTTTTGGCACCTCCAAGACTTTTGGGGTCTCCAGCCTGGATTCTAACAGAGGGAAATCGAGCTTGAGGATGAACCCTGCTCTCCCCAAGAGCTGCAGCCACGCTGTAGGTTTGCTTCTTGAGATAAATGAGAGGAGAATATTATTTTACAAGATCAATTTCTTTTATTGATGTGTGTGCTTGTGCTAATGAAGACTAAGGGACAGTTTGCAAAAGCAGCTGGAACCTTTTTATCATCCAAAGGTCAGATTTCACCTGCTGGCTCCCCTTTAAATGCCCTCCGTGGTGACCTGCCCATGACCTCTGCCTGGGGAGACTCTCCTGATGTACCAGCACTTCAGCTCTACCCTAAACTGCCTCCAGGGCTCCCTGAGGAGCAAACTGCTCCCTGCACCAGGAGATGGACTCTTGGAGAAGAAGGGATTTAAGGAGGACTCGTGGATATCCACGTGCAGACACAACTTCCATGGGACACCTGCTAAACCTCTCCATCCAGCTGCCCTTTGCTGTTCCAGCCAGTTCTTCTGACATGCTTTGGGAAGCCAGAGAGAAAAACCTCTCTGAGCCATTGCCCAGCCACTCTTTACCCTTTTCCATTACTATTTTTATGCAGGTGTTCATGCACAAACTTCCCCTTCTGTGCTCTGATAGCACACACGTATCAGAATGTGTGAACCCACTCAAGGCAAGAAACATGTGAGCTGTGATTTTCCTCCACCTCAGGAATATATGTTGGAAATAAACCCATTTTTTAACACAAAGTGGGAAGTAAATTGTGTTATGATGATGTTAATTACCCTGGCACATCAGGGCAATGAAAGCAGGCATTCATTTAAAAATATGAGTCTCCTCCTTGCCATATCAAATCATGAAAGGCAACTGTTAGGTGGGTAATATTATGGGATCTACAGTTCCGGACAATTATTGGCCATTTCTCTCCCTCAATCACCACTCAGCACCCTGCTCTCTCCTGTGAAGTGTTTACAGACACCTGCACTCAAGACACAGAAGTTCTCCCAAAAATGAGCATTGGCTGAAGGCATCTCAGATTTTCAACAGTTATTTTGACAGGAAAGGCGACCAAATTCCTTCTGTCATCAAAGGAAAGCATTCCAAGGGGGAAAGCTGCTCCTCCTAGGCCATGTTCTTCCCTCAGAAAGCTCCAGCCCTGCTCAGCTGTGGGGGTAACACACACACCCCTCGAGGAGCAAGGGCTTGAAATTCGGAATTTGCTGTCATCTTCATGATCAGCTAACCCATGGCTAATTGTCAGTATTACTCTGTGCACCATACCTTGTTCTTGCTGCTCTCACAGGACTGTAAACTGGCCAGGATCTGGCTCTCTATGGCTTGGACCCACGCGTCCCTCTCTTCGTAGGTGGTTGCTTCGAAGTGCCAAGTCTGGCCCGTGAGGGAGACGATGATAAACTCGAAGTTTTCTTCTTGTTCTGGAAAAAAAAGTGCAATAGGAAGAAAAGATTTAAGTTAAGGATAGTGAAAAGTAGCTGAAACAACCTCGGTTGATGAGAACTTCTGCTACACAATGGCTTTAAGCTGAAGGAGGGTCGATTTAGATGAGATATTGGGGAGAAATTCATCCCTGGGAGGGTGGGGAGGCCCTGGCACAGGGTGCCCAGAGCAGCTGGGGCTGCCCCTGGATCCCTGGCAGTGCCCAAGGCCAGGGTGGATCAGGGGCTTGGAGCAGCCTGGGATAGTGGAAGGTGTCCCTGCCCATGGCAGGGGGTGGAATGGGATAATCTTGAAGGTCCCTTCCAATCCAAACCATTCTGGGATCAAATCCTGTAGATGCAGGTCTGGACACGAGGTTTGAGGCCGGATCCTGCCCTGCACAGTGCAGCAGGAAACAACCAGGATCCAGTGCTTTATCTCTCCAAATGCCATCTAGATAAAGCACTGGTTTGGGTAAATGCTCAGTTCCTGTGTTTGTGAGTTTGGAATCGAGTCTGTACCTCAATCAAACATAAAATGGCCAGCAAGCATCATTTAGATTTAAACCTGAGGTGCTAAAAGCTACATAATGTGAAAATCAAAGGGTGCCACAAAATAAAAGATGAATGGACCATAAAGAGCTGACAATACAGAAAATGTGACCATTTACCCTCTTCTTTCAAGCAGTTTTCACAAGCACAGATATATTAAAGCAGATGTGTACAATTTCTCCTCTACAGCATAAATACTGGGATAATACTAATAATTACTGGGCTATAATACAGGATTAAAATCAGTTCAACCTATTCAACATCCACATCCGACATGGGAGATGAGAAAATGATCTGAGAAGCCAGGAGAGAGGGTCAGTGAAATATCCTGAGGGCTACTGGAGGATAAGGACAAGTATTCAGGCCAGAGGAGCAGCACATGGAAATAGCAGCAGAACTGAAATAAATGGACACGCACCCCACCTCCACATGGGACACCAATGCCAAATTAAAAAAATCAAGGAAGCTGAAACAGAGTTAAGTGCAATTGGCAAGGGCTGGCAGGGAGCATGAAAGAAGAAAGAATATTAGAGCACAAAATTCTGGTGAACATCAGCCATAATGAGCTTCAGAAAGAGCATTTCGTCCGATAATGACTTATTATATATTCAGAGCCATGACACTACTGTGTTCCCTCATCATCCATAAACATGCAAAGATCAGGGACAAATCCAGCACCTGATTTAAAGACAGCACTGCTGCCCACTGGCAGTTGTGTTCCCAGGCTGTGGGACAAGGGGTTTTCTTGGATAAGCTCCATGTCAGCAAGGCCAGTGCCCGCACTGCTGTAAGGATGCCTCAAAAACAGCAGGAGCTGACTTGGCACCTTGAGGTGGGGATAAACACGGAGCTGAAGGTTATTTTCAGGTGCAAGAAGGCAGCTGAGGCAGCAGTTTTACTGAAAAACAGTGCATGGGATAAGTGGGAAAAGAAATCATGGAATATCCAGAGTTTGATCCAGAAGGATCAAAGTCCAACCCCTGGCCCTGCACAGACACCCCAGCAATCCCACCCCGGGCATCCCTGGGAGTGCTGTCCAAATGCTCCTGGAGCTCTGGCAGCCTTGGGAACGTGATCATTCCCTGGGGAGCCTGGGCAGTGCCCAGCACCTCTGGGGGAAGAACCTTTCCCTGATGTCCAACCTGAACTCCCCTGGCACAGCTCCATGGCATTCACTCGGGTGGAAGATGAACGATGCGACTGCACAGCTACAACTGCTCCGTTTCAGCAACGCCGTGTTCCAAACAAACAGGTACAAACATTCCCCAAAATGCCATGAATAAATCATGGAAAAAACCTCGTTTATCAAGTAGAGCTTTCAGGGGTTTATGAGGAAGATCTAAGAGGAACTACTCCGCAATAAATGAAGTCACACTCAGCCCTGCGCACGGTCTCCTGTAGGACAGCACGGGTAAGGTCTCTGCAGCACCACGGAATGCTCTGATCTCCTCTTTAATAATGCTGAGCACACACACGTGGAGCTGCTTTGCCCAGGAGAAATGAGCCCAGGAGAGCTGCAGCATGTTTTCAGGCTGGGCTGGAAGGATATTTTGAGGTCCAAAGAAGGGAACGGAGCTGGGGAAGGGGCTGGAGCCCCAGGAGCGGCTGAGGGAGCTGGGAAAGGGGCTCAGCCTGGAGCAAAGGAGGCTCAGGGGGGCCCTTGTGGCTCTGCACAAGTCCCTGACAGGAGGGGGCAGCCGGGGGGGTCGGGCTCTGCTCCCAGGGAACAGGGACAGGAGGAGAGGGAACGGCCTCAGGCTGGGCCAGGGGAGGCTCAGGGTGGACATCAGCAGGAATTTCCCCATGGAAAGGGTGGTCAGGCATTGGCAGGGGCTGCCCAGGGAGTGGTGGAGTCCCCATCTCTGGAGGGATTTAAAAGCCACGTGGATGTGGCACTTGGGGACATGGGTCAGTGGTGAATTAACCACAAAATGGCAGTGCTGCATTAACTGCTGGACTCGATGATCTTGGAGGTCTTTTCCAATTTTAATAATTCCATGATTCTACATCCACTGTAGCTTCAGGTTTACTCCCCAAAAAGCTGTGCTGGTTGAAGACATCTTCCCTAATTTTTTCTGCTTAAACACACCAATGTTTTTTTTCCCCCCAAGCTCAGCTGTGAAACAAAGCAGCAGTGCCTGCTCCACGTCAGCCCCAGGGCAATTCCTTCAGAAGACAAGGAACAAACCTGTTCCTGTACGTCCTTAAGCACAGCACGAAGGAACAGGAAAATCCAGGCGGGAGGATGGAATTGTTCACTTTTACTCTTCAGTCAAATTATAGGTTGTGCTATTTAAATCCCTGGGAGCCCAATCACAAAATTTTATTAAACAGTTTTCCATGTTTAACAGTTACTCATGGAAAGGTCCACTATAATAGTATTTTAGCACCATCAACCTGTCGAAATCAACCTGCCCAATTACTCCAAACTACATTAATAACACCGGATATTACACTAATTGTGTCCAGTTTCTATGCAGACGAGGTCCCGTGGGGCTAATTTTGCATCCTCAGGGGCAAGCAACTCAGCCATCAGCCTGATTTCACCAGGAATCCCTCCTCATTACACAAGTCCAGGCTGTCAAACTTTTTTTTTTTTTTTAAAGAAAAAAAAGGTTAATGGGCCAATCAGTCATCAATTATTTCCTGGAAGGGCAGCAGAGGAAGGGTTAAAGTGTGAAGAACCAGCTGCCACCGACTTCCATTTGGAAGTTATTATCAACAGGAGATGTCTAAAATGTTGTTGTTGTTTGTTTTGTTTTGTTTTGGTTTTTTTTTTGAAGAGGGAAGAGGTGGCTGAGATGGGAAATGAGCCCAAACTGTGAGACTGTGATGATATGGAAGGCAAAGCACAAGAGATTTTTTTATTTTAGTGGAAGCAGGCATGGAATCAGTGAATTTCAGGGTGCCCAGAGAAGCTGTGGCTGCCCTTGGATCCCTGGCAGTGTCCAAGGCCAGGATGGACGGAGCTTGGAGCAACCTGGGACAGTGGAAGGTGGCCCTGTCCATGGCAGGGGGTGGAATGGGATGGGCTTTAAGGTCCCTTCCAACCCAAAACATTCTGGGATTCCATGGACACTCCTCTCACCATCATCCTTCCACAGTCAAGTGCATTTAACCTGAAATCACATTTATTTCGCTCTGCCAAGAGCCAGACACTGCCACAGCCCACCCACTTCTGGAAAACAGAGAGAAAAATTTTGAGGAGCAATGGATTGTGGAAGAAAAAAACAAACACTCAGGCATGGCCTCACTGCCTTCCCCTACCCACGTGTTTGTGATGTGGGACTGAGCTCAGCTTTAGAAAACCACACTGAGAATTACCACAGGATACAATTAGTCCGTAACTTGTTCCAGAGAACTCAACTCAGTCCACTGAAATGTAGGGAAAACACGTGTCCAGAAGCAGTCACACCTCCTGGTTTCCCTCAGGAGTGGTTCTAAACAATGTGCACAAATCAGCTGGGTCCCACTTTCCACTCCCCACCTATTTTACTCTCAATATTAAGAACTGCATAAGTAACCACTGACACCTTGCACCAGTGATGGGCACAGCTCCATGTCACAAAATCGTGGAAGATCAGGTTGGGAGAGACCTCAAGGATCACCTGGTCCCACCTTTCAGCACGGAAAGTCAGCGGGAGGCAAGGGCTCCTTCCTGCCATGCAGAAATCCCACCCATCCTAAAAGCTGGCTTTTAAACAAATAAATATTAAGGCATTTCTCACAGGCATTCATGAATATTTTGCCAGAACCAGGACTAAGACTGGATCCTCTGGCTTCCAGGCCAAGCAGGCTGTGCATTTGTATTTGTCTGATATCAGAGGATGCTGGTGCTGCTGCTAATTAACAGTAACTCATCGTGCACATCTGGTGGGAGGTGCCACTCACACAGGAAACACTTCCCAGCCACGAGAAGTCAAGTGCAGCACCAAAACACCCTCGAGGGCGCGTTTCAAACGCTCCTGAAGCACCTTCAAGAGCTGAGGTCACAGCCTGAATCCCAGCCAAGCCTGCCTCAAGTAACACCGAGACCTATTTAAGCTCCTTTCCCACCGCCTCCCTCCTCCCTCTCCTGAAAATCTCTTCTGCTCAAGCACCTTCATCCTTTCAAAAGGAGGAGCAGGAAGAGCTGCTGGGGTGCTCTGGGAAGCAACAGGAGATGTTTACAACACTCAGTTTGTTTACAACGTGCTATTTACGCCCCGCGTTACCTTTTGCCACTCGGTGTGAATCCCCCCCGTCACTCGGCAGAGGAGGATGTTTATTAGCAGCCTCAATTAAGGAAATATTTGTGCCATGTCCCACTGGGCATGGCTATGCTAATACTTCTCTCCCCTTTCCAAACCCAGTGTCTAAATCTAATTAGTTCTGAAAATCAACCCTATCAGGACAACGGAGCTCTGCTATCGCTTGCCCACAGCTCTTGGTAAGGGCTGTGTTCCACTGGAAGAGTTTTATTCTAGTTTATATCACATTTATCCGAGGGGTGGTGAAAGGCTGAGGGCAGTGCACCCCTCTGCCACATGGACTTGATGTTTTATTTGGGTTCCAAGACAACACAAGCTGAAAAATTTTTAAAAATTCAGTTTAGACAGAATGTAACTTCCTGCACGGGCACAGCACCACAGCAGCAACAGCATCACTTTGAAACCAGAGGCAGCTTAGGACTTCTTGAGTGTCCAAACAAAAAAGTTTTCCCTCAGTGCCTGGCAAATCCAGCCCAGCACTGTTTAAAATCTCACATGTAACTGTGAGGAGGGGAAAAAAATCAGGATTTGGTATCTTTATGCATGCAGAGCACAGGCATTTAACTCCTTAGAGATAATCCTTCCTGCTGTGCTGCAAAATCATAGATTCCCTGAATGGTTTGGGTTGGAAGGGACCTTAAAGATCATCCAGTTCCACCCCCTGCCATGGGATACCTTCCACTCGATTAGGTTGCTCCAAAGCCCCTCCAACGCGGCCTTACTGGTATCTGTTGATACAGGAGAAATAATTCTGTAATTAAATAATACTGCTACGATAGCAGTGGGTCTTAAAACCAGAGTGTGGTTTGTTTCAAGCATAAATCACTGCTGCTACATATTTTTCCCCCTAAAGAACCAGAGGATTGCTTAAAGCCTGGCTGCCTCCAACAGGGAGCACATGGGACTTTCTCATTTGTCAGTGGCTCCCCATGGAAAACCCCTAAAATCTGACAACTAAAGAGTTTAGGCAAACTCTAAAATCAATGAAAGCAAGACTTCTTGTAATGAGACAGAACTGATGGACGAGGTAACTCTGCAATTTTGTGGCAAGGTGGGGTTCAGGCTCTGCTCCCAGGGAACAGGCACAGTACAAAAGGAAATGGCTTCAAGCTGTGCCAGGGGAGGCTCAGGTTGGACATCAGCAGGAATTTCTCCATGGAAAGGGTGGTCAGGCATTGGAGTGCAGTCCCCATCCCTGGGGGTGTCCAAGGAACACCCGGAGGTGGCACTCAGTGCTCTGGGCTGGGGACAAGGCGGGGACCAGCCACAGGTTGGACTCGATGGCCTGGGAGAGCTTTTCCAACCTCAATGATTCTGTAACGCCCTCAGAAGGTTGAGTCCTTCAGCTGGGATCCCACACCAGGTGAAAATCCCATCCATAACATTATTTTTGCTGTCAAACAGCCAGGAGAGAGCAGCCCCTCTGATGGGGACGCTCAAGCACAGAGAGCCCCCACCCTGGGGACCATCACCCACCCAACAACCACAGCACCCGGGCTGCACCTTCCTCCAGCTCCAGCTGAGATCTGCCTGCCTGGGAGCACACAGAGAACACCTAAAAACACCAGGAGGGTGGTAAAAATTACTGGAGAGCTTTTCAAACTGGGGCTGGACCTGAGGGAAATGGTTTTGGTGTGTAAATAGGTGTAAGTGCAACCGAGCAAGCGCGTGCCAAGGACCACAGCAGATTTGTTATTCTGGACTGTCATTTCCCATCATCGTTCTCTTTTTTGAAGGCATAATTATCTAAACATGTGGTTTTTAATACTTACAATGCTCATTAACTCCACATTTGCATGTCTCACCATTGCAGCTCTCACACAAAGGCTCAAAGCTATGGAGAGCATTGAACCTTCAGCTTTCGGGTGGGGGATAAAACATCCAGAAAATGATACATTTGCCCAATTTTAGTATTTCATTCTGATGCTGTGTCTCAAAAGTTTTTGGGCCACGGCCAGCAGGACCGTGTTCCCACACCAAGGTGCCTTCAGTTCTTAGTTTGATCAGTAAGATCAAAGATTCCTCAAATGAGACAGGCCCTAAAAAAAATGTTGATCTGTAAAACACAAGGGAATGCCATACATTTGTTCCCCTGCTGCAATTTATTAACAGGTAGGTATAAAATCACAAACTTCTCAAGCACTAAACCTGTGACAACAAACATACCTGATCGGAGGAAAAATTGGGCTGGGAGGTAAAAACAGCAAAGAGAAAATGAAAAAAATTATTGAAGTGTCTTTGTGGAAAAAAGACAACCCCAAAACTTATGAATATCTGACAGTCACTTTCTGTCTTTTCAGATTTTGCACTTCATATTTGAAAAGACAACAAAAGGATCAAACCAGCCAGTTTAGCAGCTCTGAAAGGCAATAATTTTACACTTAGGCTGAGAAATGAAATAAAATTATACTTCAAATAAAAAGCTGCCTTAACAAGCTGGAATAAAACCCCACTTTTGTTTCCTGTGCACACTTTGTTTGGCAGGGAGAGCCAGGCCCCTGCCAGCAGCCTGGGCTGTAATTGTGCAAAAAAAGGACGGTGATATAAATCACCAAAGGTTAATGATCAGGATGTGAACAGAGGGACTTGTTTACAGAAATAGCATGCAATTTAAAATTTACAAGAGATTTAATGCCACCGCTTGGCAATCACTAAAATCAACAGCCCAGAAAACAGTGACATTAAGAAAAATATTACAGTTATAATCATTCCAAAATAAGTCAATTAGTGTTAGGGCATGCGCTCGCGATTACTTGACCCATTTGGTTCGCACTTAAGTGAAGAGAAAAGAAGAAAATCCCCCTCCCTCATAGCGAGATTACTGAGTTGTGACCTATTTTGCATTCCCTGTTCCTTACACCATCCCTCTTCCGTGCTGCTGGAGGTGGTGGTGGTGGAGGTTTTTTTATTCCACCCCCCCTCTCCTCCTTGCTTGGTTTCCGAGTCGTTCTGACCTTTGACATTTGTAATAATAATAATAAAAATATATATATATATATTAAAAAGCAACCAAAAAAAAAGTTTATAATTGTGTTGTTCAAATGAAGGTGGAGAGGGGAGGGGAAGGGGGGAAATAAATACATAAAATTCCACGTGCTATTATCCAAAAGGCATGACGGCTGTCTTGGGTGGGGGGAAAAAATAAAGCAATGTAAGTCAATTTGTGAACTTTGGCACGGGGTGACCTTTAGAAATACAACAATATCCAGAATTTACAAGCAAGAGCAGCACATGCAAATGACCCGGCACTGTCTCGCCTCTGGATTAGAGCTGCAAAGAGCATTATGGAGAAGGCTTGCACAAAACAAATTAAGATTGTTACTTAAATGTCACGGCACACTATTGTATTTGGCTACAGATCATTACACCTGATACTAACACTTTTAAAAACCGTAATAACTTGGGAAATATTACATTGAGTGCCCACATGGAGAAAGGGAAAATATATATATATGTATCTCTTAAAAAAAAAAAAAATTAAATAAATAAAAGGAGAAAATGGGTTCCTGAAGTAATTTAAACATCACCACTCCACGACTAGAGGGAAAGGTCAAAATTTAAGTAAGCTGAAAGGAACATGAATGGCAAAATAAAAGGCACAAACAGAAAGATGAAAAGACCGAGTGGAATGACTCTGCAAACACGGGGTGGAAACAAACATGCATGCTTGGGGCAATTCTCATTTCCAGGGGGAGAGGGAGAGAGGCGAGGAGGGCGAAATTTTGGAGAAGTGGATTAAAAAAAGGAGGGGGAGAGAGAGAGGAGGTGTTCGTCTGGGACGGGTGGGTTTGTTACCTTCGGTGTTGGTGCTGCTGCTGCTGTAAATATTTCGCAGGCTACCAACACGGTTTAGTTTCCAAGCTTTGCGTTTGGCTGCGTCCAGAGAGCAGGAGGGGAAGAGAAAACAAAACAAAAAAAAGAGAATAAAAATAAAGAAAAAAAGAAGGGGGGGAGGAAGAAAAAAAAAAAAATTTTGGTTTTTTTTTGTTTTTTGGTTTTTTTTGGGTTTTTTTCAATGGAAAAAGGGGAGAAAAGAAACATCAAAAAGCATGTGAAGTAAAATACAAGCACGAGCCTGGTCACACGTGAAGAGCTACACACAGAAAATGCACACAGGACCACTGAGCCCCTGCAATCCACGGCCGATGGGGGAAACCTCGTATTCAGAGTGATTTTTCTCTCAGTCACCACAACACGACACGGTTTGACAAGATTAAATTGATCTGCTATTGGAATAGACAAAAACAGACCAGTAGAAGTAACAGAAAAAATTTTAAAATGGCAGGAAGGATTTATGCAGAAGATACAGGACTGGATGATACAGCTACTGTAAAATGAGATTTAATTCATGACAAAACACAGCCAGACAAGAGCTCCTCTTCCTCCAAAAGCCTGTGGGGATCACTTGGTGCCTGGAGTTCACCCTTAAAGTCCTTTTTACATCATCACCTTTAGAAATGGAGGTGATGAGGTAAAGACCTTAAATCCTCATACCCAGGAGATGTTCTTTGTAGCACTGAGCTCAGAGGAAGCTGAATCATAAAATCTCTGAGTGGCCTGGCTTGGAAGGGACCTTAAAGCCCATCTTGTTCCACCCCCTGCCATGGGCAGGGACACCTTCCACCAGGCCAGGCTGCTCCAAAATTCCTCCCCCACTGCAAAATCAAAAGTGTTTATTTGGAAAAGGGGGGAAAAAAAAAAGTCAATTCTTTACACAGAATAGCAGCACCCTCGTTTTATTAGAACTGAGCCCAACTTTGAGATCCTCTGAGCTGCTGCTTCACACTTAGCAGAAAATATGGCCCAAAAGCACTCTGTTCCCAGGCTCATTAGGGGAGAGCACGTTTTCACCTTCTTTAGAATGTTTAGAACACTTTGTTTGGGCTGGGTTTCATCACCAGGAACCAGATGAAACATCTGAGTACACCCGACAGCGACCGGAGTAACAGGGAACTGGTGGAATTATCTGGAAGTGTGGAAATGGCACGTGGGTGGGGGACAGGGTTCAGTGGTGAACACGGTGGTGCTGAGCTGATGGTTGGAGTCAACTTTGGAAGTCTTCTAAAGGACCCCAGCCCCTTCTCCCTCCCACCACAGATGTCCCTCACTCTTCAGGATGACACCAACACCCCACAGCACAGCCAGTACCGGGACACAATAATTTAAAAAACTTCTTTCAATATTTATGAGGGAACCTCTGTAATGCCCCACAGAACTGCTGCTTCCAGGGAAAAGGAACAGTGAGGTGAAGTCATTGCAGGTTTTAACAAAAAGCTCCATTTTCAGCCAAAGAATTAAAGCTGGAAGAGCACTGCCTGAACCCCCCTGATTGTTAAGCTAGGTATGATTTTAATACAGCCATCTGCAGGCTTTAATGCTCCATGCTGAAAAGGAGGACTGGACTCTGAGTGACATCATCAAATCTAAAAGTATTTTCATCGGGTGCATCCTTCAAGCTGAAAAAAACCCCTTTCATTTCAAGACCTGTTTAAGAAGTCTCTGCACTAGAGAGGCACAATTGCCTGGCAGAAAACTTGTTTTTCCTCTGAAACATTTACATATAAATAGGCAAAATCGAGGCTTGGCACCCCTCTGCAAGGGAAGATGGTCTCCCGTGCACAGAGACCCTTTCCCAGTGCCTTTCCCATTTTTCACACTTTAATGGCACGTGTGTGCGAGCAGGAGTGAACCCGCAGCCTGCTTTTCTATTAACCTATTGATGAAATAATCCATTTTAATGTGCTAACTGTCAGCCCTTGCCCTTCCCTTTAGACAAATGGACTTTTTCCACAGAGGTGCTGAGGTCCTGATACATCCACGTGTGTCCCTTGGCATCGATTAGGCCCCTGCCTGCTTCCTCCAGGTGCTCTCCTGCCTTTGAGGATTCAATAAGGGTTTGGACACTGCCAAGCAAAGCCTCTGCAGGGTGATTGATGTGCCAGGGCCCAGCAGAGCTGTCCCACCCTGCCTGCCTCTGGAATTACACACTGTTGTCACCTACAGCCAGGCTGGAACAGGCACTGCAGGTCATCATTTGCCTGCTTTGTCTTTGAATTATTTCCCAGGATATTCAGTTTGTCAGGTCTGGGTTCACTTGCTGGTCCCAAAGTTAACCCAACAAAAGCTCTTGTTGCCAGCTCCAGAGTACATCTATATCTATATCTATATCTATATCTATATCTATATCTATATCTATATCTATATCTATATCTATATCTATATCTATATCTATATCTATATCTATCTAATATATATCTTCCATATACTCTATATTTATATCTAAATCTACATCTATATCTAAATTTAATCTATATCTATATCATCCATATAACCTATATCTATATCTCTATATATGTGTATCTCTATCTCTATAAATCTATATCTATATATCTACATCTAATCTATATCTAAATCTAATCTATATCTTCCATACACTCTATATCTGTATCTATATCTAAATTTAATCTATATCTCTATCATCCATATAACCTATATCTCTCTATATATGTATCTATATCTCTATATCTATTATCTATATTTACTATCTCTATCATGCATACACTGATAAAATAAACCCCCACTGGTCACCAATAAAATGCTGTAAGAAATACTTCATTATCTAGCAGCAAAACTCCCTAATAGAAAAAAAAATCTTTAGGGCAGATTGATTTTGAAGGAATTTCTGCAAGTTTGTTTTCTTCTAAAAAAGCCACCAAGAGGTGTCTCTAACTAAAGATTCCAGGAAAAAAACCCCAGACAAACCTTCTCAAACATTTGGAATGAAGTGAACCATTTCCCAGTATTTCACTGAACTTTTACTGAAGTGGCAAACAGGATTGGTCCTGGAATACTGAGGATCCAGGGAAGCTGTGTCTGCCTGATTGATTTCCTATCTGAGGATCCTCACACAGGGCACCAGTTGATGGGTTTTTCCTAATTATTTTTTTTCCCCCGTCCGGTTCTAGCGTTCTAACAGCTGCCCCATCAAGATCAAGCCCCCAACACGTAAAAAATACCACCGTGGCCACTAAGCCACACCAGAAAGTGCCCCATTTATTTGGATTTTGAACACCTCCAGGGATGGTGACTCCAGCACTGCCCTGGGCAGCCTGTTCCATGCCTGACCACCCTTTCAGTGGAGAGATTTCCCCTGCGATCTAAGCTGAAGCAGGCCACACAAGTCTGCAAGGGTCAGAAGTGTTTACTGCTGTGGCTTCTTTTCCTAGGAAGAATCTTAAACTGCTTCAGTCAAACAGCTCAGGACACTGGTGAGGTGAAGAAATGCTGCAGAGTGGCTGCTGCAGAGCACTCAGAGCCTGGAGTCAGGAATGAAGGTCCTTCCTGGGACTAGGGAAGGCCTGACTGGGCTCACTGTGCTTTTCCAGAGGCAATTCCACTCCCCGATTCCAGCTTTCTAGGTCCTGATCTATGGATGCTGAAAAAGCTTCAGCAGACAATTTCTTTGGCTCTCTGTAGCATTTTGTGAGAGTTCTGTCTTTCCCATGCAAACTATCTCAGACTATGTTACGGTTTTGTAAACTCCTTGCACCTGCAGGATGTTTGCCTGATTGTCATGGTTTTGACTAGGAAAATATTTAGAAATGGGTGTCTTAGAATTTGACCAGTCTCCTCAAGGGATGGATGGCCAGAGGGCCAATTGGCTTATGCCACTTAACACACCTTTTGTGAACTACTACATAAAAACCCTTGGAAATTATTAAATTTGCTTCCTTTCATCTCTGACCCTGGGATTCTGCGTTTTCCTTATTTCGCCGTTCGGACTCAACAGCGACACTGATCTGCAGCTTTTTGGTTTTCATGCTGACATTTTGGGTCTGTGTCCCTGACAGGGGCTGCAGCTCTGGCAGGACATCCAGCTGGATCAGGGGACACAGATCACCCCTCTGCTGGTGCTTCTGGGTGCTCCCCGTGAGCTGAGCCATCCCCATCGGTGTAAGATAAGCTTTTACACCTGCACATCTCGCAGTGAGGAGAGGTGTGCTGGGATAGGAAGGAGGAAGCGAGGCTCCAGGACAGCCCTTTGTCAAGGTATGGAGGAACTGGGAATCAATTAAACTTAATCACTCCCAATTACCACCTCTCTTTGCATTTGCTCAGGCAGTAACTTTACAGCTGTGAGCAGCCCCTCGCAGACAGAATTTCTGTGTTTGCTTTCTTTAATAGGGCTGCTGTTTATTCTCTCTTAATGAATCTGCTTGTCCTGCCTAGTTTTGATTAGTCAGGTTCTGTGGTAAATATGTTTACCACCACTATGATCAGGTAGCAGCATTTCTAAAAGCAGGAGGTGTTTGTGGAAAGGGTTTAAACCCACGTGTGATCTGAGGACACATCTGTTTGGTACCTGGGAAGTTCTCTAAGGATGCTCAGGATATTAATACTCAACAAAACACCAAATTAACCCCTTTCAACCTGCTCCAATTAAGTTCTTCTTACATTCTGATAAGCAGAAATACATTTTTAGTCCTGGGAGAGTGTCCACACGTACAGTCACCCTGAAAAGCTCCCTCCGGCGCTGCCCCGAGGAATTCCAGATGTGCTAATGTCACCTCTGGTCTCACTGCTGATGCCTAAAGTGGCCACCTAAAAACAGAGACTAGACAGAATAAGGGAATAGAGGTAGGGATTTATTTGAAAGGCCTTCAGAGGTACACCCTGGGGAGCCAAAGGCTGCATCCCAAAAGCACCCCAAGATGGACCCCGAGTCACGACTTCTTCACACTTTTATAGGTTTGGTTCATTTGCATATCAGCGTAAATTCGCCAATTAAAACTTTAGCTGATGATGTGATTTCTACAATTTCTCAACCTCTCTAGAGGTTCTGGTTTACACCTTTTGGGCCTGGGACAGTCTGGGTGTCCTTGGAGCAAACCTAGAGAGGCTTCGTTATGTCCATCTTAGCATGAGAGAGCAGAAGCTGCCAGGCTACAAGAAACTACTAGGCAGGACAGGATTTGGAAAATATAAAAGTTAAACCCCATCACTGTGCCAGAGTTCTTTGCTGATGAGATAAACATCAGACAGCTGATTAAAGGATGCCGTGGCCGCTCGGGCGCGTGTCCGAGCCTCGCCAGCCACGTTGGAGGTGGAAGAGTGCATGAATTACATCCCTGGAGGGTGCTGAGCGGCGCTGATTAAATGAGGCACGCCACAGCCCTCAGCATCAATTATCAGAAATAATAGGATCTCTGCACCTAGGCTGGGGGAAGGGGGCTGGGGCTGTCGTGTCGTGTGCTTCCCAGAACATCTTCCCAGCAGCGCCCGTGTGACATAAATAACAGCGGCCAGGCACCCCAGGAACGCTGGCTGTGCAGCTCTTAAACACTGAGGAGGTGCTGAGCAAACACCTCCTCCCACAGCACAGGCCAGGGGAGCTTTTCCGGGTAATACCTGGAATATCTACCCAGGAAAATTGATTTATGAGAGGCGGACGGAAGGCAAAGCTGAATATTTAAGGATAAACTTCAGCCCTCCCCCTGCTGCTCCTCGAGTTTCCCTGCACCACGTGTGGTTACATCAGGGGCAGGCTGGGGAGTTTTCTTTCTTCTTGGTCAGCAGCTTGTCCAACAAGACCCCAGCCTTTGCTCAGAGGACTGAAAAGGTTTCATTAAGATGCAACTCAGGAGATTCTCAGATCATGCAAATTTGTCCCTGCGACTGTGAAGGGACTTGACGTTGTCTTACCCTACGTGAAAGCAGCAATGACAAAAATTCCTCCAAAAAGGTTAAAACCCCCCCAAAACCAATCCCTAGGCACATCTAATATAGATCTATACACATACATATATATATATATCTAAGTGAAATAAACTGAGCATATTGCATTTCAAGATCTGTCCAACACTAAATTTTAAAATAAAAAAAAGCCACAAAGTGCATGGATCTTACACAAAACAGAGACTCATAAAATGGTTTGGGTCGGAAGGGACCTTAAAGACCTTCTGGTTCCAAGCCCTGCCGTGGGAAGGGAAGATAAATATGTCCACTGCTTTTCTGTTTATTAAACCACACAGTGAACCATCTTTAAACACCTGAACGTGACTCTAAAGTTTCCAAACAGTTCTGTTTGGAGCAGGAGGGATTATCAGGACACACATCCCAAAAAAATGGGAGACAAAAGATATTTCATGTGGTAACAGTCCTTAATATGCCCTTTTTGGACTCCAGAACGCTCAGAAAAACCAAGCTGAAGTAAAGGAAATTAATGAAAGTGCCGAGTTACAGAAATTTCCCCAAACACAACTAAAACTGGTACAAAAACCCCCAACTCTTCCCTCTGCAACTGAAATCCTTTCCCATGCCCTCTTTTAAACCCACAAAACACTCTAAAAGCAATACTTCAAACCATATTAATAGTTAATTACGTTTGGCTTCTCTTCAGCTCGGAACATTTCAAACGAAGGGGGAAAAAAAATGAAAACACATTCATACTTCTGCTCGTGACAGGGGAAAAAAGTTACTTTAATTAAACATTGCTAGAAAATGTTTTTAGTTCTTTTTTCTTTTCCTCCTTGCAATATTTCTCCATCCAAACTTCTGCAGCAGGGAAAGGACTCACTAAACGATTTCAGTGCCTTTCCAATACACTATAAACATACAAGATTCCAATTGACAAAAAGGAAATGGTAATTGGAAACATTTTTCTCAGTTTTTCATTATCTGAAGCAGAAAATTATGGCTCTTTTCTACACACACACACACACACACACACACACACACACACAAAGTCCTTTTCAACCACCTAGAAAAACTGTCTTTTAATAAAAGCTTTAAATTATACTATCATATTTCAAAGGCAACGAACAGTTAAAGCCGCTAATCAAAGGTATAATTATTTAATGACTCCTGCTATCTAACAGGGCTGGAATGGCTCGCCTGTGATCAGCAGACCCCCAGCTCCAGCTCTGCAAAACAAGCCCTGGCTGGGAGCATTCCATCCACCCCTTCCCAAGGTGAGCTCCTCCAATTTGGGTTGACTTCAGCAGGGCCAGCTGAGCTATTATGGAATTAAGGGAATCAGTTTGTCACCCTGCCTCTGCTTTTTTTAGTACACATCTGGACTAAAAACCCCACAAAATAACCGTAAGAGGTTTTCCTGCAGAGGAAATGAAAATATTTCCCTGACAAAATGGGATTTGTCAAGGTCATCATTGATTTTGTTCACTTTTAATGCTTCATGACAGTTTTCTGTAAACCTCAGCTGCCCCACTCTAGTAATTCAAAAGTGAAACACGCCCCCAAAATGTGCTTATTGAAAACTAGGTATTTGTCCTAAATGCATTTTAATATTTCTGTTAGAATAACTCTTTATTAATTTACTCCAGGTGAGTGAAGCAGTGAGCAAGCAGAGCTTCTGACTCCATTCCATGGCTTTTCCCACGTCTTTTACAACTGGAAATAGGACAGGAATAACCTGGAATCATAAGGCATTAATCACCAGAGCTACCCAGGAGTGTACAGTGCACCTGGGCTTATTTCTGGTTTAAAACAGAGCAATCTGAACCTCAAACCCTAAATATGAAGGTCTATTATGCTTCTTCTGTTGTACTAAATCCCTTTTTTTTTTGGCTACGTGATTAGATTTCACAGAATTACAGAACCATTAAGGTTGGAAAAGACCTCCAAGATTATCAAGTCCAACAAATGCCACAAAGCCTAACAGCGAAGTGCCACAAATACTCGTTTTTTTGAACACTTCCAGGGATGGTGACTCCACCACCTCCCTGGGCAGCCTGTTCCATCTGATCCAAGACACTGGACCCTCTGGAATTTCAAAGATATTCGCATTTCCATCCAATTATCTGGATGCTGGGATCGGTCTCGTGCTTGTCACCAGGATCACGGGAGCTCAGGTGACACCAGCAGCTGGGGTGGCACTGGGAACCAGGCCCAGGGAGGGAGCTGCCCCTCCCAGCCCTGCAAAGGTGACCCAGGATCAAAGGGGACACCCAGGGACCCTGCACCTGGTGGGAGTGGCACCTGTGACAACAAACCCTGCCCGGTGGGACACCAGAACCATCCGGGCTTTGAGAGCCCTCCTGGCACAGCTGCCACTGTCAGGGAACGGCTCGGGTTGGAAGGGGCCTTCTGGAGGTCATCAGGTCCAACCTCCCTGCAAGAACAATTACAGAACATAAAATGCACCTCCACCAAACCCCTCTCGGTGCATGTGGAAGGAGATCAGGAAAAAAGCATCGTGTGGGGTGGCTGAGGAGGAAGCAGAATTTGGGGGGAGAATGCAGGGAAATTCTGCCAAGGTGTCTGACAGGAAACATGACTGAGCCAGGACACAGAGAGCACCAATATTTATGAAATTCTTACAGCTCTCATGTCCTTGAGATTTTTTGTAGATTCAGGTGATGAAGAGTTTGATTTTCCCAATGCCCAGGTTAGGCATCGGTGTCATTTTGATATTCCAGCTCTGACTTACTCTGAAGTGTAAACTACTGAACAGAAATCAGAATTACTGTTCCCATCTCCCATTTTGCTCAGCTATTTAACCCACACCATCCACTCTGCTGCAAAAGGTATTTATTTGCACGAGGCAAATAAAAACTGAGGCACACAACAACATACAAACCCCATATATACAGAGACATGAATTCTTTGTGAATTTTCATCACTTGTGAAAATAAGCAGCCAACCTGCCAGTGCTAGGTGTTAATAGTTCAGCAGGTCACTCTGCTTATGGTGCAACTTCCCGTGTTAGAGCAGGGATTCCTCACTGGAAAAATTCTGCTTGGAGAGATTTATTGTGTCAAGGCCTTTCCCTACAAAGCACTCAGCCACCTGAGATGATTATTTCCCTACAAACCTGAATGCTCATGCCAAGACAGGAAGGTCACCACGGAATCATTCAGGCTGGAAAAGACCTTTAAGACCATCTTTCTGCCTGAGCTTCTGCATCACCCTGCACTGACAGAGGAGACTTCCAGTTGGCTAAACTGGAAAACACAGACCTGCAGGTGTTGGGTCCTACAGGACAAGGACAGCCTGAGCATGGAGGGTTCACTGGAGCTCTGAGTTTGGTAGAAGTTTGTTCTTACCCAGTGGGGCACCCACGACACCTGCACTTAGCTGTGTTAGCAGGAAATGGGACAGGACACAGGGGAATGGTTTGAAACTGCCAGAGGGAAATTGGGATATTGGGAAGGAATTATTCCCTGGGAGGGTGGGGAGGCCCTGGCACAGGGTGCCCAGAGCAGCTGGGGCTGCCCCTGGATCCCTGGAAGTGTCCAAGGCCAGGCTGGACGGGGCTTGGAGCAGCCTGGGATAGTGGGAGGGGTCCCTGGCCATGGCAGGGGGTGGGATGGGATAGGCTTTAAGGTCCCTTCGAACCCAAACCATTTTAGGATAAATCTATTAATTTGCATTTTAGAACTCCTCAGAGCCTGCACGATTAAATAACAACCTCAAAGCCAGCAATGGGACAAAGCAGCACAGAATTTTCACAAGGAGTTTACAAACTCCCCAATTTCTCCTCCCAAACTCGCTGCTCAAGCAATGATTACTGCACAGGTCTCAGTTTCTTGGGGAGGGATTCTTATCCCAGCCCTCTTCCTTGGGAGAAATTAAGTACCAAGACATCCAGTGGGAACAGAAAAATTCTTTCCAATGGCAGATTCAACATTTTGTCTCCTCTCCACAGACTGCATTTCCAAGGGCTTCACAGACAGGAAGCTGCTATCACCTATGGCTCTGTTGTGTGGGGCTCCTCAGGTTTGATGTCAATTTGCACAATACCAGTGAAAAATGTAAAAATCATGAAGATGTTTGTGATTTGCTATTACCCAACATCTGCCCAGATCTTTGCACAAATCCATCCAGCTCAGGGTTGTGGCTGCTCTTACACAAAGGTTGTCGTCCCTGTAATTCAACTTTTGTCATTTGACTTTTTTCCCCAAAGCTGCGGTTGCTGGAAATCCCTTGGGAGCTGCTGTGGTTAGCTCTGGAATGAAGCTCGGAAAAGGAGGATGGGATTTGCAAAAAGGATTTGCTATTTGCACATTTGAACATGGTGTGTTTTAGGCAGGGCCGACACAAACACCACGTGGCTGAGGGAGTTCAAGCCATGAATTTTTAAGAGTCTTGCACCAAAGTCGTGCTGCCTTTCACCTTCCAGCAAAACCCTGAGTAACAACTGCATTTGGCCCTTGAAGATAAATATTAAATCCTGAATTTACATGGTGTCACAGGCTCCCTTCCAAGCCCCAGCTCCGAGTTGTTAACTACTAACTGGCTCAACCACACCGCCTGTTACTAATTACTTATTGAATAATGGAAGTGCCACAACTGATAAAAGGTTTCAATCCTGGAAAAAAAAATGATTTATAGTATTTCACTCTACTGGCACCGTTATTTGTATGACAAATGGTTGGACAGACACCAGTTAATCTCCACACACCTCCAACTCGGATGTGGCAGCTCCTGCCGGAGCATCCAAATAATCAGGCCCCGCTAACGACGCAGCCACGCCGGCGTGAGGGGCTGAATGCTGGCATTTTATCAAGGCTGAGCCCCAAATCAATTTACCCAATGGATTTGATTTTTTGGTGGTGGTGGGGGGCGGGGGGAGCATGGCCAGGAAGAGGAGGATCCTGATAAAAGCGGGAAGCCGCAGCTCGGGAGATCGGCCCCGCTCCTCCAGCGTAGAGATGAAATCATCAATACTCGTGAGGCATCAACGATTTCAGAAAGCTCCAGATCCTTTATGGATTTCTCCTGATGGCCAAAGCCGAACTGCAGCATCACCCCCAGCTGTCAGACTGTTATGCTGCAGTGTAATATCACTGTGCACTGCAAATCCCATCTTCCCCTCAGCTGGGAGAGAGGGATGGGGCTGCTTTTGAGGCAGAATAAGCCAGGATTTCCCCCCTTTGAGAAATGAACAGAGTTTTAAATTTACAAGCAGCACATCAAGAGCAGCTCTATCTCACTGGTTGTACCAGCAGCATCCTGCTCCCTGCAGAAGTCAAACCTATTTGATCAAGCCACTCCTTCAAAGGCAGCAAACCCCTCGGAGTGCTGAGCTTCCACAAGTCTGCATCATTCTCCTGGGTTACCTTTCAGCTTTGCACCCCAAATCTGCCATTTTTCTTATGCAAAAAAATCATTTCCACTTCTATAAAAATCATGCCACCCCCTGCCATGGCCAGGGACACCTTCTACCATCCCAGGCTGCTCCAAGCCCCGTCCCACCTGGCCTTGGACACTGCCAGAAACCCAGGGGCAGCCCCAGCTTCTCTGGGCACCCTGTGCCAGGGCCTCCCCACCCTCCCAGGGAACAATTCCTTCCCAATATCTGATCTAAACATGGACAGAGAACACAAAGCCCCAGCAGATGAATCTCTGGGTTGGCCACAGAAAGACAAGAGCTCAGTTAGCACACAGGAGAACATTCAGAGGAGACGGGGATAAGAGGATAAAGCGACTGATAAACTGGAAGCAGCAAGAATTTTCTTCAGAAGGCCTAAAAAATCCCTGGAGTGGTAAAAATCCTACAGGCTGCACTCCCAGTAGCAGGAGAAATGCAGATGGAGTATGAAGATGACTGATATCATGGGAAGCAAGGAAAAAAATCCCATTCACAACTGCTTCTTGTGATCTCAGGTCTCACTCGGAGTATTTGCTCTTGAAAGATACTTGTGATAATGTGGCATTAAAAATTGCTCAGCTTTTTATCCCCTGACAATTTCCTGTGGGAGACCTGGACAACTCTGTTACTTTGCCAATGGGAATCACTTTCTAACCATATCACATATCAGCCTTCCCAGGATTTCACACCGGATCCCTATGAGGGTAAATAATACACAGATTCTTCAGGATCCCTTCCCTCTTTTCAGCTACAAGCACAAGATCCTTTTTTGATTTTTCCAGTTCTCTGCAACATTCCCCAAGATCCCTTCAAAATTATATGGCCTTTCCACCATGTGGACTCACAGGTACAAAAATGGCACAAAAAACCCCCACACCACACTAATACAAAACTACTGGCAAAACACTGTAATCAAATGAAATAAAGGTTGATAGAGATTATTTCCTTTAGTGGGCACATGTGCACTTGCTTGGTGGGCAAGAACAAATGGGTTTGGTAAAGAAACTAAGCATGAAAGACCAGGCAAAACAAGGTGCAGTCAAAAGCTCATGAGAAAATCAGAGCTATCAGCCAGACACTGCACTCCTGGGCTCCCCCAGCGTGACAGAACTTTGTCCCCAGGTGAGCTGTAATGTCACAGAGAGACTACAAACCCCTCAAAAATGCTGTGCCAAATACAGTCAGCTTTTCCTGCTCGGAATGGGAATAAGCTGGATGCGCTGAAAAATTGATTTATGCTCTCAGTTTACTGTAAGTGGTAAAGAGGAGAACCTCACCTTACTGACTGGTGCAGCACGGGGAAGGAGTTTCACCCCAAAAATGGAGGGGAAATCATGGAACCTGTCCCCAGAGATGTACAGCTGGGATAGAAACAGGCACTTGGAGGGAGTTTCTTCTACTTCATCTCTCAGCATTCCCACAGTTCCCATTTCAGCCTAGTCCATCCCTCCCACCCCCTCGCAGAAGTGGCTGGACTTCTGACTAAAATTACCATTACGGAGGTGTCTGGCAGTACCTTTTACTTGCAGATAAAAATCTCCATCACCTCTTTCCACAAAGCTTTTTAGGAGGGGAAAAAAAAAAGGAGATGATAAAAAAAAAAAAATAGATATTCATTTTGAATTTGTCCATCAAACCGTAGAGTCCATCAAGCTGGAGTTGATGTGTTAGGACAGACCCACAAAAAAATGAGCACCCAGTAGGGACTAAGAGCTAGGAGGTGACAATTCCTACATGTATGAATGTGGCATTGCCTTGAAATGACAAAACCCTTTTGTATTTCACAGGGTCTCCGTGATCTACTTCTCTCTGGAAGGATAACTGGAATGAACAAGAATCCTCTTAATGTTTCTTGTATATTCAACATCCTCCTCCAAGCAGGACCAAAGCCCAGCACAATTCTGACAAGCAGAGACTCAAAGAGATTCAACATGCTGGCTCCTTTGCTGCTCAGAAAACCATTTTGGGTTTTATTCTGGCTCTGGGGGACAGTTTATGTCAATCTTTTCTTCTTCTTTTTTTTTCCCCACAAGAGTTGCAGGTTAAACTTTGTGCCTAACAACCCTGACAGCGTCCCTGCACATTTTTTAGACGAGCCATTGAGTAGCATTATGACAAATTATGGGGCCTGATGATATGTAACAGGAACATCTCCTCCACTCAGAGGCTGGGGGGGAAATAAAAAAGACTGAAAGAAATATTCCTGGTGAAAAAAAAAAAAAAAGAAAAAAAAGAAAAAAAGAAAAAAAAGAAAAAAAAGAGGCATGTGGGGAAGCAGCAAGGTTCATTATGGATAGATTATTCATGATTCAGGAGTTCATTATTAATGGATTATTTACAAGTATTTCCTAAGTGTTGTCACATGTTCCCCTGGGAACAGCTTTTCAATAATATCCACAACTTCAAGAAAGAACGATGAGGTCTATTGGTATTTTTATTACTAAAGGCAGCAGGTAATCATCAATATGTTTAAGAGAAAAGCAAAGGCCTATTTCTAACCTCCTCCACAGTTATTTTTTCATATCATAACAGCTCTGGGCTTATTATGTACTCTTTAGTTAGTAACAAATGACATCACTACACTTAAAACCTTGTGTATATGGAATTTTGTAGAAGCAGATCCTGATGTTCTGTGACTCTGGGGTTCTACGTAGACCTGCTCTGTTAGTCCACCATTAAAAAATAAAAAAAAAATAAAAAAAATCAAATCTAAGACCACACCACGAGTTGAAGTCCAATTTCCTCTTCCACAGAGGAAAACTTCTCAATCATTCCAGTACATCCCATTCCTCCGTGGGTTACCAAAGCTCAGCTTCTCACTTCCCATCTGGGATCCAAAGTTTAACCATGAGCAGTGGTGACCTAATTATTAATGAGTTTGCCTGGACAAACTGGAGTCTAATTGTACACAGAGAGGCTGGGAGATAAAGATTGCAGTTGACAAATCCCTAAAAATTAATCAATTTTCACATTCTCCTTATAATCACTATGGATCCTCACACCAGTCTTGAGGTAATCTGGCGAGCATTAACTTACATTTTACCTTATTATTAAAAACATTAAGCACATATTAATCTATGATTTATTACAATTAGGTTTGTTCTAATTTAATTAAACACCGAGGCCTCTTAAGTATTCTGTGAAACTCAGGTATGTTGCCTGGCAAGTGGGGACTTTCTGAAAGTAATTTTTCAGGAATCCTCGGTGATACTTTAGAGATCTCCGAATGGGAACTATTACCATGGATGAGAGCTGAGTTTTAGGATGAAAATGTACATTAGTCACTGGATAAGTATTGCCAGACTTCCTTCCCTACATCCACCTTTGCAGGCTCAGATTGCTGGGTCATTCCTGTGTGATAAACACCAGATCTCACCACAAAACTGTGTTTATTGACAATAAAAAAAGCAAGCAGTTATTTCTGACTGACCATTCAAAGCCATGCTCTGAACAGTGGCCACCCAACCGAAAAGTGATTATGTTTGTGACAACACTGATGCTGAGCCCAAAGTAATAATATTGCTTCCAATTTTAAGGTTAAGTAAACCATGAACTGCCCTTTTAAGTATAAATATGTTGGTTAGAGCATTCAGGTTGTCGGGAAACAGGGCTGGATCCCTTCGGTGTTTTGTTTACCACTACAAAACATCACCTTGGCTGAAAAGCCCCTGTGTTTATGACCGTCACAAAGCAGCCACCACCACGAACAATTTTCAAACGAGGATTTAAACAGTAAAATATCCTTTTTAAAAAAAAAAATTCCCTCAAAAAGCTTGCAGGACCACCGCACACCATGCGCGCCGCCACTGAAACCCCAAAGGGAAGAGCTGGGAGAAGCAGAAATAAGAGGGAGCTGAAAATGGTCTTGGAGCTGCCAACTCCTTGTCAAATGAAGCAGAGGCAGAAACATCCCATGTCATCCATCACCAGGGAGGGCAGCTCGTCCTCCCCGCGTTACGGGGACGGATTCCGAGCCGCGGGGACGGCAGCCACAGTCACGGCAATGCCTGGGAGGCCCCGGGAGGACGCGGGGCCTGCAAGGCCACGCCACCTCTCCTCGGACGAACTCTGCACCCTCCTGCAGCCTCCCAGGTGACAATCAGACCCCAGAGGTGACAATCAGACCCTAGGGGTGACAATCAGATGCTAAAAACCATCGTTTTTTTAAAAAGCCCACAGATGTTTCCCATATTCCAGCATCCCCCTCCAAAGGGAGCTCTGCCGTGATCCATGGAGCCTCACGGAGCTGGCGATGTCCCCACACACGCAAAGTTCTTAAACAGGGGGTGTTACTATGGAATCTGTTCCAGGATCGCCTCTTCCCAGCCCTCAGGGGAGGAATCTGTTCCATGATCACCTCTTCCCAGCCCTCAGGGGAGGAATATTTGGGAAAAGCACATATTCCCACAGGCAGCAGGCTCAAACAACAGAGTCCACACTCGAAGAAAAGTCAACAGAACCAACGAGGGAGAGTTTCTCCCCTTTCAAACTTCAAGGATTTTAGCTCCCTGATAGAGACCAATATGGAAAATTTAGAGCTGCCCTTCAGGTTTATTACGACTTGAGCACCAAAGGTTTGGTTCAAAAGCTCCCAAAGATGTACCAAGAGGCCCCAGATTCAAACCTTCCCCTCTCAGGATGGGCAAAGGCTGAGGATCACCCAGTAACCCTGGATGCTGTCACAGGGATGAGCGCACACAGCTCAGCAAATACAGACCCAGAGGAGCTTCTCTTCCAAAGGAAGGGAAAAAAAGATCCTCATAGCTCTTGTGGGCTGCCTGGAAGTAATATAATGTTACTATAAAATAGATACAAATCACCCCAAAACTAGGATGTGGAATTTCAGACAATGGCTGAACCCCAATTCATCGGAAGAAAACCCAACAGCTCTGTTTCAAAGAGCAAAAACCCACCAAGATGACATTTTTTTGCTCTGAATTCTGGTCTGGGCCCTATGTGGGAGGTGAGAACTGATTTAAAGAAGACAAAAAATTAAAAAAAAAAACCCTAAAGCTGCTTTTTTAAGGGTGGGACTGGCCAATTTGGGCTCAGTTTTAGGGAAAAAACACCCACAATCCATATAAAAGGGAAGCAGTAGAAGAGGGGCAGTACCATGAGGGAGGCATTTAGTGGCAGGAACACCTTCAGGAAAGGCTGGGAGCCTGCAGGACTGCAAGAACTTCAAGCAGGTGGAGAAAAACTTTACTGATTAATGGAAATAAAATTTTGGGGTGACACCAGAGCATTCTGATTGAATTTTTTCACCCCTTGTCACAGCATATTCGAAACATAAGCTCTTCATTTGATGCATGGGTAACACAGCATTGTACTCCAGCTTACTAAAAAGTCCTCCTCCCATCTCTTTGAACCACGCGTGCATCCAGAAATTAGGAATCTTCAGGATATTCAAATGTGAGAAACCAGAGTGGTGGCCCTGAACAAGATGCATCACTTACAATTAAGTATTTCCTTCTCTGGCAGCTGGAGTTCGATAGGCACTGCTTTAATGATTTTATTTTCATTTGAAGGGCTCTGAATGAAGGAAGATGTGACGTTTTTACAGGGGAGAAATAAACAGCAGCCTAATCAGCCTCAGAGACACGAGAATCTAAATGAAGGACCCAGCTACCGACCCTTTGCCTCTTTTAAAGCACACGGATTTATCCTCATTACGGGCTAAAAACAGCCCTGGCTCTGCTTGGGAACATCAGCTTCGTCCCTCTCGCAGACAAACCCGATGTTTCCTGGCACAGGTGCCAAAATAGACACGTTCTGGCAGCCTGGAGGTTAAATTGGATTAATTCCTAAAACCCGAATGCTGATCTGCTGTCATTTAACATGTGCTCAACATGTGTGCTCAGCAGCAACTGGAAATGAAATATCTTAAATATTATCAAACGGTACATCATTAAATAGAAATTAGATGGAAACAGGGGAAAGCTAAAAATTGACTAGGAGTTCAGCTACTCTAAATGGCTAATACGGCCATTTTTCACCTGAAGCCCTCTCCAATACAGTTTTGCCATTAAGCAAAAACCCAAAGAAAGGTAATCAATTCCAACTAAAAAGCACTTCTCCCGGAATGACTGCACTTCAAACCCCTGGCTGGCTGCCAGCCTCCCCCCCCCACCCCCAGACAACAGCCATCAATGTTTCTGACTATCACAGGAGCACGAGGGGCCATGCATAATTGACTGGAAGATGGGCTAAAACTGTGCCCAATCAGTGTGTGATCAAAACCGCGTGGAATATTCAGCGCCACTTGATTACACGGAGCCTCGTCCTCCCGCTCTCCTCATGAAATCTCTTCAAGGTCCAGAGTACTGTAATAAGATCATTACTGTCAAGCGCTACGAATCGCAGGCAATGAGTCTTGGGATAGGAAGTCATACTTCACAAGCTCCTCTGGTCTTC
>VWZW01003650.1:277119-290500 GCA_013397115.1 Edolisoma coerulescens | reverse complement strand
CCCCTCTTTTTTTTTTTTTTTTTTGTATTTTACTGCGTGTTGAGGCAGCAAGGCGACGAGGTGACAGATAATGATCACATCACTGTGTGGCAACTAGAAAGGCACTTTTAAGAAAGAGCACAGAGAAATCAGCTTAAGAGAAACTCAAACAAAAATTTTTTTTTTTTTTAAAAGGGCCTCTTTTTTTTTTTCCCCCCTCAAAAATTAAATAGAATTAAACTGTGCAGTATTCTCCTTTCATGAATTGTGATTTAATGTCATTGAATTTAATCATTTGATAGATTTTCATATTATCCCAAAGCCTATTACCTCACAGACAAATGGCCAATTTTCTCCAGCTCACGCTCACAAAAGAAACCTTTATTAATTTTTTTTTTTTTCTTCCTTTTTTAGAGTCGGGGGGGGAATTGGTGGAAAATGTCAATGATGAGGCCTGTTCAAGTTTCCCTTTCTACCTACTGCTTCCCGGAGTTGCACACCACATATGATGCATAACATCTATCACAAGTAACTGGTCTGTAAAGAGAAAGGTGGAGGGACAGAAAACAGGAGATTAAAGCACGAGGTATAAAATAAACATAACAGCGAGCTCGGCGCTGGAACCTCACACAGGGCACGTGGATGTGCAGCAGGGACTTCAGCTGATTTAAGGCTTAAAACTCGACAAAACAACACGGGTTTGAAGTGACTGACTGGCCAGGAGCTGGAAATAAAAAGGGCTCTGCATTACTGTCACAGGGATGACATCAACACCAGAGCATGGGAATGGCTCCAGCTGTGGTCTGCAGCTGGGGAAGGCTCCAGAGATGGGATAACTGCTTAAGGGGAAGGGAAGCCCACCTTGCCCACACCTCCAGCAGCTCCCACCCACAGCACCTGCATCACCTCCATCACCTCCTCCAGGCCTGGCACTTCCCATCACCTCCAGAACCTCCGCTCCAGCAGATTAAATCCCGTGGCACAGCACTCCCTATTCCTATGGAGAACCCCATCCTCTCGGATTAGCTCCTGTTCAAACGCACTCCACTGGGAGACTCCTCCTCAAAGCCACCCTTTGAACATCATCATTGCATGAAAAGACTCAGTTTTCACAGAATCCCAGAATGGTTTGGGTTCGAAGGCACCTTGAAGCCCATCCAGTTCCACCCCCTGCCATGGGCAGGGACACCTCCCACCATCCCAGGCTGCTCCAAGCCTTGTCCAGCCTGGCCTTGGACACTGCCAGGGATCCAGGGGCAGCCCCAGCTTCTCTGGGCACCCTGTGCCAGGGCCTCCCCACCCTCCCAGGGGAGAATTCCTTCCCAACATCTGACCTAAACTTACTCTTTCAGTCTGCAGGCAATACATGCATATTCAGCCATATATTTAATAAAATTGTTCATATTTATTGCCACCCTCCTCAGTTTTGGACATGTTTTTTAAAAGATGTCACAAACACTGTGACAAAGAATCAATACAATAAGGGGCACAAATAATTCTCGATCTACAGGTTGTTATTAAATCCGTAATTGACTAAAATGTAGGGGTTTGCAACTCAAAAGGAATTACCAACTTGTTATTTCTACATTCTGCTCTGTGTGGACCTTTTGATTACCAGTTCTTATCAGCCAAGAGCACGTTTAATAACCCTTGGGTAGATCAGACCTGACACATTCCCCCTTGAATTCCAGGACTGAGCTATCCATGGCAAACCTCCACACCCAGGGCTTCTGAAGGGAATTATTTAGGACTTCCACTCTTTAAAGGAAGCTGCTTCCCACTGGAGCTCAGTTCCAACAAGCTGATGAGTCCAAGTGCACAGGCATCCTTCAAAAACTAAATCTTCCTTCTACACCAAATCTGAATCTAAATTTTCCAATCTACACCCTGATTATTGAAATTGTGACACTTTGCCTCAAGAGGTCAGTTATGTGCTGAACAGGAGGACGAAGTTATAACGAGCACAATTTCCTTATTTAGCCTTTTTTCACTGGCTGTAGCTTTATAATACATAATCACCTCCTTTTATGATATTTTAATTTAGGTATATAGGTTCATAATGAAATGAAATTGCCCTCCACTCTGGAAAAATTGGAAGGCAGTGGTAGAATAGATGTTGTTATTTAAGGAACAGAACTACTAACTATTCTAGCAAGAATAACAATTTACAAACACTTTTTGCTACCTTGCAAACATCACCTCGTGGGCACCAGGAACCGTTTTCATCACCAAGGTCTCTGTGTCAAGCTCACAGCACACTGCTGAGGACACTCATTACCCAAAGCCAGTGAAATGCTAACGTGCCACTTGTTTTCCTTCAATTACAAAAGCTACTTCTTCCTTCCCCCAAAAAATCAGGCCAAATCCCAGCGCGGCACTGGATACACAGCGAGCCCTTCTGCTGTCACAGCACTCAAAGTGGGACTAATTTCTAGGGAAACGCAGAAAATTTTTATTAAAAAGTGCTGTCTTTCTCTCACTCTCCAGACATGCCAGTGTGTGCAACCACCACCAATTCATCCCAGGCCTCATCCCTTCCAGAATCCCCTTTTCCTGCTGACCACCACTGCGACACTTTTCCTTTCAACCAGGTGGGCGGAACCGGCCGCCTCTCCCGACCCCGGGCTGACGGCGCTTCTGAAGGGAAGCGGGAACCTTTCAACTTGTTTAGCCTGCAATGAAGTAGGTTAAAACAATAGATGAGCTTCACCTCCCTTGTCTTTCACTCCTCAGCATCAACATAAGTGTCTTTCAGCAGCAACCCTTTCATGTCAGGGAGGCTGCGGCAGCCGAGGCGCGAGGATTCCCAACAAGTGACCTTTCTGCCTCGGTTGAAAGTCAGGCTCTGAAGATTCGGGCTGGTTTTATTAATTTCTGCCCTCCTGCTTCCCGGCTGCACAGCCCTCGGCCAGGACTGAGTTTCCTGTGGATGAAGTCACAGCTGATCAGTGGAATTAGAGCCTGGCAGTGTTTTGACAGGGGTAGGGGACAAACTCCCAGATGCCCAAACAAGCATCTGGCATTATGGACAACAAATACGGGCACACACTGCTGGTTTTTCTTTTTAAAGTTCTCTTGCAGGCAGGAGGAACACAGCTAGGTCTTTTGTTCATTTTTAATGCCAACGAAACCTTAAGACCTGCTTTATTTGGGAGGTATTTAAAGAAATAGTTTCCTAAAAAGCAGCTAGAGCAGAGAATAGTTGATCAGGGAAGGCTCACGACTCTTCCGAGATAATTTACAAAATAAGGATGCTAATACTTATCTAACCACACTCCTAAAATCTCACTGAAAGCAAACTCATTAAACTCCAGGTTTAGGAAGTTGGGTTTTTTGTGTCCAGTGAAATTCAGCAAAATGTTATTTGCTGCAATGCCTGAAATGTTTCATGTACAGGAGGACCACACAAATGAGATGACGACCAACGAGTTGTAGATGAAGAGAATTCAGCAAACCCTAAATGAATGACAAACCTATTTAAAACCCCCCAACCTTCCTAGAAATCTGCTTATCCTGCCCACCCCTCCAGTTCCAAATAAATGCTTCGTTTCTTCTTTCACCATTGCAGTCAAAATGCCACTCTTGTACCCCTTTCTCTTAAAGCGCTGAATGTTTTTTAAAACTATGAACATTTACTCCCTAAAACTTCAGGCACCTAAAGAGACCAGAAACAGAAGCAAAACCTGCTAAACCCTCTATCAGAAGATGCACAGAAATAGTACCCGACAGGATGGGAACGTACTCCTCTTCTCTATGACCTGGGTCTGCATTTGGGATTTTAAATTTTGTATTTATGTATTTATTTTTTTAGAGGGGAAAAGCTTAAGACATCTCTTATCATTTTAAGGAGAGTATAACTGTGAAAAAGGAGAAAAAAAAAAAAAAAAGCAGGAAATGATTAAGGAATCACTGTTTTCCCTTTCTGATTCATGCCCAGACTTTGTGTTGCTGCTGTACCCCAATACCACTACACAGCAGGCTCTAATTATTGATAGCTGATTTATAGGGACCAGCCAAAATAATTAGGATTGCAAGATCACCAGGAATAACTTCTCTGGTGTTCCTACACAGGCAACACCTGTTTGCTGTACACTTAATTATCCTCTAATGGACTGCAAACAGGTTTTACTTGAAGGAGTTTTGGTGGCAGCTTAGTTCTGGGCATCACTTCGAGCAACACAATCCATCCAAGGACCTCGTCATCCAATGGATTCGATTCCAAAGGTTACAAACTCTTTAATAGGTGAGTGGTTCTGCCCTTGCTGCAGCTGCAGGTCAAGATATTACATTTCACATCTTCCTCGCAGAGCAAAGGCAGTGCCGACGCTGTGGCTTTTTGTGCTGGAAAGGTTTGTGAACATGCTGTCCTCTGACAATGTCAGAAGGTTTCTTCCAGACCATAAAAAGCCAAAAAAAAAAATTAAATCTGTATCTAAGAGCAGCAAGTAAAAACACCCTCCTTCATCATGGTGCTTAATTCAGTGTATTATAAATAAATATTAGCACTAACAATGTCAAGGCCATCTGTGAAAGGAAGAATCTGCTCTCCCACTTTTGCTCCTTGAGGTGTTTCCACTGAATTTCCAAAAATCCCAAATGACATTATTTTTTACATGCTTAGAGAAACGGAATTTTTTGAGTTCAGTGTGGCCACCACACTTCCTAAACTCTGCACCCAAGGAAATGCATGTTAAAAATGGGTGCAGGGCACCACGATGTGGTGCCAACAACGTTTAAATCCCTTCAGGGTGCCATGCCAGCAGGTAAATCACCAGGATGCCCAGGAAAGCTTAGGCTGGGAGGCTGCAGGGAAAATGCACACAGGTTTTTCCAGGCATTTCAGTGACCCTCTGCATTGCTTCTGATTTATTTATTTAAAATAGCAAAATTTCACGTGTTCCACAGAGAACTTGCATTTCCCTAATTCATGCTGTCCTTCTGGCTGTGGGGTGGCTGAAAGGGAGACAGGGAGACACCAGAGGAAAGCAGTGATGGTTTTACTTATTGCTGAATAAGAACAACTGAAGCCTCACTAAACCTTGTTCCTCCATCCACAGGAAACTGACGAATCTATTTTAATTTCCCACTTAACTAGAGCTCATTTTCAACACTCAGTGACACAAAGCACGCGTGCTTTTAAAAAACAAGAGTTTTTAAAATACCTTTACCAGTTTACCCCAAGGAAAAGCCAAAAAACCAGGATTTCTCAGTAAACTGGGGTTCCTCCTTTAGCTAAAAGCCAGAAAGTGTAAACCTGGGAGTTGGGTCCAGACTGCGCAGAGCAGCAAAGCACCAGGAAAAGCAATTACTGCACAAGGGGCAGAGAACAAATACCTTTGTGTTAAGAAAACAGTTCTGAGAAGAAACATAAAAGGTCCTCCTTTGTCCTTCAAAACTTCTTTAGAAACAAATGATGAAGAAGAACATGGATTTCTGAGAGTTTGGAAAGTCTACCAAGTTGCTGATCACATTTCCTGCTCCTCAAGCGCCGCTTCCCAGCTCCACCTGCGCGCACGGAACGCAGAGCTGGGGGATTTTGCCCCAGGATGCTGAGAGGGGAGATAAATTCTCATCCCTCTGAGGGCAGGGAGGCCCTGGCACAGGGTGCCCAGAGCAGCTGTGGCTGCCCCTGGATCCCTGGCAGTGTCCAAGGCCAGGCTGGACGGGGCTTGGAGCATCTGGGACGGTGGAAGGTGTCCCTGCCCGTGGCAGGGGGTGGAATGGATGGGCTTTAAGGTCCCTTCCAACCCAAACCATTCCAGGATCCTGTGGTCTCCCTGAGGGGAAGAGGGGATGTTCCCATCCCACTGGGATGTGGCTGGGCTGGCCCTACAGCAGACAGCAGTGCTGGCCCCACTGGCTGGATCCCCTGTTAATGAAAAACTTGGAGAGCAGGGATGACCCCAGTGCTGAAAGGCAGCCTGGGCCTTTCCTAAAATCCCAGGGATGGAAGGAGGGGAGGCAGGCTCAAGCTGGCACAGCCAAACCGTTTTAAAACCAACAAGAATAAGAAAAATAAACACTGGGAAAGATCTTTCTGGGAAGAGTACTTCCAATAAAGCTTTTTAATTTTTCTGCTTGTTTTGCAGCTGAAAAGCCTTCCTATCATCCCCGGCTGTTCCCCTAAGTGCAGCAGCACAAGGGGACCCAAAGAGATGAGGCTCTGAGCAGCCATTCCTCTTTGAAACACAGCTCTGT
Organism: Edolisoma coerulescens; assembly: GCA_013397115.1. Taxonomy (NCBI): domain Eukaryota; kingdom Metazoa; phylum Chordata; class Aves; order Passeriformes; family Campephagidae; genus Edolisoma; species Edolisoma coerulescens. The sequence goes on along the minus strand of VWZW01003650.1, from coordinate 284,323 downwards.
CTAATCCTGCTCCGAGCAACTTCAGGCAGCATGGTGGGAAAAAAACCTGCTGGTTGCTGGCACCTTGCCTAATGTAAGCATTCCTGCTGCTACCCTCAAAAACACCGAGGGGTTTTTTTCACCGACAAGTTCTGCACAGAGAACTAAAAAAACTTCTCCCTGGGTTTCACTGTGCTGGGAAAAAAAAATAAATTTCACAAGAATCTGATTTCGTGAAATAGGAATTGAATTTTAATTTTTGCCCAAGTGCAGCGCAGGTGCTTCAGTATTTTTGTTGCTGTGAGCATTGTCTCAGAAAAGGTGCAGAAAGATAAACCAAGGGAGATGAAAGGACCCATCCCAGAAAGAGAGGGCTGTGCATGTGCAGATAGTGTGGAGAGAGAAGAATCAGCATGACCTTTATGGAAGGGCATAAAAGGGATGAGCATCAGTCCTTGGAATTGGTGAATCACCCTGAGCTCAGTGTCCATCATCGTGATATCTGAATACTTGGGCAGAGGTCAATGATCAAAGCAGGCACGTTCAAGGAGGGAAAAAAAGCCCTGCAAAGTGCAGTGAAAATGCTCGAGTTTGCTGAAGACCAGATTTAAACCTCATTGAACACCTCAGCTTTGGTGCAGATGAAAATGAAGGAACCCAGAATTCCTGTGTGAAAGCTGACACTTGAAACGTGCCTGGAGCCAAAGGAAGGCGACACAAAATCTAGAATTACCCTCACCATTTAACTCTGAGCCATTGTACCTGCCTGACAACAGCCACTGCAGAGGGATCCTCCTCCTCCTCCTCCTTTGCACGTGGAGCTCAGGATTTCCAGAAGGAAGGAAGGAATTCGTGGTTCTCCCACAATTATCACCACAGGCTTCTGCAGCCCATTTGCAGCAAGTCACCTGCTGCACCTCAAACACTCTGATCAAAGTTGCATCTCCCAGAACATCTTCTCTGGCTGCCTAATTTGCATTTGTGGTCTTCCAAAGTGCCGTAATCCTCTGAGGGTTTAAATCTACGTTATGGTGGGGGAAGAAAAATCCCAAAGGGAATCTTTTAGGCCACTGGACAGATGTGTAGCCAAGAGCTGGAGAACAAGGAAATAACTGGAACTGAAAACTGCTTTGAAGTGCAAGACAGATGTGAAAATCAGAGAATCGTGGACAATCCTGAGTTGGAAAGGACCCACAAGGATCACTGATCCAACTCCTCTCCCTGCACAGACACTCCAACAATCCCACCCTGGGCACCCCTGGGAGTGGTGTCCAAACACTCCTGGAGCTCTGTCAGCCTCGGGGCAGTGCCCATTCCCTGGGGAGCCTGGGCAGTGCCCAGCACCCTCTGGGGGAAGAGCCTTTCCCTGATATCCAACCCAAACTCCTCTGACATGCAACTCCTTGGAGAAAATATCCAGAACAGCCTGAACCTGGCTGAACTCGCGGATCTTCGAGGCCTTTTCCAACCTCAACGTTTCGGTGATTCTGCCTTGCACCAACACAAGTAGCAGAAAATCCAAAGGCTGCAAGGGCCCACATGCCAGGAATTTGGAAAGAGCAACCCCCCCCAGCCTTTGTGAGTCTTGCTAGGATGTCCTTAATGGGAATCTACAACCACGATTACTCTTTGTGAGACGCCCTTCTCCTAAAAGGACAGGGAGCTGGAGCACGCCTCATTGCCTTCTCCTTCAGCTCCCGCTGACAGACGAGGCTGCCTGTCCTCGCTGTCAGCCATCCCCTCCCAGCCCTGCCAGGGACTCAAGGACCAGCCAGATTAGCTGTCTGCTGAAGGATGCCCACAGCTCTGGGATGCCCAGAGCCCCGCGTGGCAACTCCTGATTCTGCTCTTGGGCCCAAACCGCTGCTTTTCACTGGGTTGTGCTTGAAAAGAGATGTTGTAAAATGAAAGAATTTAACAACCACTGAGGCCCTCCCAAGACACAACTGCAAGTCCCAAACAGAACAGAGTGCTCACCTCAGAAGACATGTGGGAAGAGGCAGGTCAAAGGATGGGCTCGTGCAGAGGTACAAACACTGTCAGAGGAGGTGCTGGCACTGTTGGAGCCTGTCCAGAGGAGGGAACTCAGCTGGGGAAGGCTCTGGAGCCCCAGGAGCGGCTGAGGGAGCTGGGAAAGGGGCTCAGCCTGGAGCAAAGGAGGCTCAGGGGGGCCCTTGTGGCTCTGCACAACTCCCTGACAGGAGGGGGCAGCCGGGGGGGTCGGGCTCTGCTCCCAGGGAACAGGGACAGGAGGAGAGGGAACGGCCTCAGGCTGGGCCAGGGGAGGTTTAGATTGGATATCAGGAAAAACTTCTTCACTGGAAGGGTTGACCAGCCCTGGCACAGCTGCCCAGGGCAGTGGGGGAGTCCCCATCCCTGGAGGGATTTAGCAGATGTGTGGATGTGGCACCTGGGGACACGGATTGGCAGTGCTGGGGGAATGCTTGGACTCCACCATCTCAGAGAGCTTTTCCACCCGAAATGATTCTACTCCCTTTAAGGCTCCCTGTGTGTTACTGAGTTGCCAACAACTTCTTGCCTTTCTGGAAGCACACTGATCCCATTCCTGAGAGAGGGGACAATTTTGTTGAGTTACTGCAGGAGGATTTCAGGTAACACGGTGTGAAGCCGAGGAGAGGAGGAAGAGAAAACAGAGGAGGATGAAGGATGGACTCTGCAATCAGAGCAGGGACATCAGGGACAAGAGACCCAACTGCAAACCCCCCACTGCTCCCTCCTGCAGCCCAGGACCACACAGGCTCCAGCTCCAGTGCCTTGTGAAAACAATCTCCCCAGGAGAAAGAAAACATACACCTATTAACTGCTCAGAAAGAGATTTTTCAAAGGCTCTCGATATCCAGCTGGTCTTGATTCATATTGACTTCAACAAAATATTCTTGGACCAATGGTGAATGCTCTGAAAAATCCCCTCTGTAATTTGCCATTGAGGTATGAAAATAAGTGGTGAAAAAGGGCTTCTTTAAAAGGAAAAAAAAAAAGGACAAATTAAAAATGAAAGGTTGAACTAAAATTTGGCTTCGGGCCATAAACTAGGGGGAAACTAACAGCAAAGATAGTTAAATGACTGGAAAGAGAACACAACAGGAGCTGTTATGAAAAAAAGCTGATGGCTTTTTAAAAAAGGATTTGTATAGATAGCTGGGGAAATAAATTCCGGATGTGATAGAAGTGCAATTGAGAAATTAAATAAATGGAAAATAAGGATGACTAAGTAGTAGTTAACATGGCCCTTCTCGGTTGTATACTATTATCACATCTATTTTTAATGTCTCTTCAGCTGTCTGCAATTGTCATCCTTTTTTCAGAACTTGTTCCAGCATTCTTTGATACTGAATTAGCTGTTTTTTACTCTCCCATGCTTACAACCACATCTTTTTCTTACTCAACACTCCCCTTTTCCCACAATGTTATTCCATTGTCTCCCTTTTTCATCTCTCCTTATGTGTTGACTCCCCAGTTTCTGAGCCTTCCAACCACCCTTGTTCATCTTTTTTTTTTTTTTTCTGGAGCTCTTTTGGTTGAATCCTAGCATGTTTCTTTTCTTCTCTTCTAAAGCTGCAAGCATGTTTTATATCATATCTGGCTCCTGTACACATTGTTACCCCTTCAGAAGGGCATTGAACAGCTACAGCAGTGTGGAAATAGTAAGCTAAACTAAGGGAGAAAAAGAAGTTCTTTTTGGCTTTTGCTTTCTGGCTCGTAAAAAAAAAAAAAGAACCCAAACATTTAAACTCTCCCCTTTTCCCTTTTATCCTCAAATAACACAAGCTTTCCATGGGCAGCTGAATATTCAAACAATGAGAGGCATCAGAGGTGTTGGCCATTCTAGAGCTCAGGATGTGCCTAAGGAGATGTGATAACACAGAGATTTAATAATACTGAAAAAAAATACACAAGTTCTGACGTGATCTGGGGGCTACGGAGCGAACCTGGATTTTTCCTCCTTGTTACCCTTCCAAGTGTGCCTCTTCCTTACCTCAACACCTAATGATGCTCCGCATTAACTTGGGGCTCTGATTTATTAAAAAAAAAAAAATGGTTCTAAACACACTTCAGGCAGCTGAATTCACCTCTGCGGTGCCTCAGATGATTCAGCTCCATCATTAAAAGCTCAGTCTTTAATTTCTCACAATTCCCTCTCCCTCGTGCATTCGGAGCCCAGGCCGTAGCTGAGCTAACAACACCCTTTGGAATGGCATTTTCAAACTCCAGGCTGGAATTTTTTTGAAACCTACCTTCAGCTGTGCCCGAGATCCCATCAGCTTTGAAGTTGCTTGTGCTTTTCTTCCGGCGGTGCTTCTTTCTGTTGGCGTGGGGGGAAGGAGGGGGGTCCAGTTTGGGGCTGGTGGTACTGGATATACTGGGGCTGGAGCACACTGAATCTCCCAGGCCGGTGTCTGCAGTTGGATGGGGGCAAAAAAAAGGGAAGAAACATAAAAATGCTGTGAGATTGAAATGGGTGATTGTTAGAATCCAAGCTACAACCCCTGGCTGTTCGCAGATCCGTTCTTGAGCTCGTTCTGGAGATTCTCCAAACAATATCCATTATTTTTTCCAAAAAGGTACCAAAAAAGCCCAACTTGGCTGAAGTGCTGATGCAAGTCCTGTGAGATTAACAGGACTCAGCATCAATCTGAGGAGCAGGCCAGCTGGAACTCCCAAAAACAACGGGAAAGAACTTCATTGCTTCCAATTGCTCCTTCCTCCAAAGATCTTCCCTTGCCTCAAATTAACGCGTGTAACACTCGGACATTTGAATAGATAATGGAACAGAGATATCCCTGCATCCCCTGGATGCTCTCTGCTGTCATTCCTATCAGACAGACACACACTGAAAAGGTGGGGATGGCAATAAAGGTGGGCAAAGAAGATAAGTAATGCACACCTGGTGCAGGTGATACCTGGGTGATAAAGGGTCACTTCCTAAGGAAGTGGAATCAAAAGCTTTCTTTTAAAATAATCTTTGGCTTTATATTTTTCTGACATATTAGTTAAACTGGTGTGCACTCCTGTTATACACTTAAGCTTTATATCAGGGATTTTTATTCTTTTCCCCGTGTCTGCTATTCTGAAACCAATCTTCAAGTATTTAACCCCAAAAGTTATTTATTAAGTTTAAAGTTTATCAAGTTTTATCCCACGTTACTCTGTTCAGTCTCCTGCTTTATTAACTCCGACAATTTTAAGAACTGGGTCCTTCCACATAGTAAATACTCGAGTAACCTTAATCCAGGATTTCCCCCCAAGGTTGGTGATACGATTTTTGTTTAATCACTGGCTTGGTTTGGATTTTAATGATAAAATTCCACATAAAACCTACACTTTAAAAGGAAAGTGCCTGCTATTATGGCAAGTGAAGCCATTTCCAGAACCTTACTTAAATACCATATTGCACTTCAGTGCAGTATCAGGACTGCACTTATGGGCCATATCCTCAAAATCTCCGAGACAGATATTCAGCAAATACATTCCCAAGGTTGCCTTTGGGGGTTAAATACTTGAAGATTGGTTTCAGAATAGCAGACACGGGGAAAAGAATAAAAATCCCTAATATAAAGCTTAAGTGTAATAATAGGAACACATATAAGTTTAACTAATATGTCAAAAAATATTAAAAACAGCTTTTGATTTTTTTTGCTGTTAAATTCCCACAGAACTGCCTATCTGACAAAACCCGACTTATTTTGGTTTCTTTTCCTTCCTAATAAAGTTTATTTACTAATTACCCCCTAAGCACAGTTGTGCTCTAGGTTGTTAGTGGGGGATAAATTATGTAGCTAATTGCCTGGCAAGAGAGACCAAACCAAACATCCATCTTTATATTAAGGATTTCTGTTCTTTTCCCTACATCCACGAGCTTGAAACCAGTTCCCAAGAATTTCACCCCAAAAGGGAATCATGGGAATGTATTTACTCTGTATCAGTGTAGGAGATTTTAAGGATTTGACCCATAACTGGTGCAAGTGGCTCTCCTGGCTGAGTTTGCTGTCTGCCCAGGGGAGGAGGAAGGCAAACCCAGCTGAGAATCCTGGTGGGAATCCTCTTGGCCAAGAGGACACAGATCCCTGTGGATCCATGACACGGAAAGAAGCTGCAGAAGAGGGTGCCAGAACCACAAAGGTGTGAGCACAGATGCAGTGGGGTTACTGCCAGTCCCAAATATTGACCTCCAGCTTGATTCTGGAGGTTTCCTGTGTTGATACTTCAAAAGAAGGGAAAAAACCCAGGGTGCCCAGAGCAGCTGTGGCTGCCCCTGGATCCCTGGCAGTGCCCAAGGCCAGGCTGGATGGGGCTTGGAGCAACCTGGGATAGTGCAAAGTGTCCCTGCCCATGGCGTTAGAAGTATTTGGTGTTAAATGTCCCTTCCAATCCAAACCTTTCTGAGATTCTACGATTCCAAATGCTCCATTTTCCCCCCTTCATTCCCAGCTTGCACTTTAGAAACAATTCAACCCATCCGTGCTCATCACCTCATGCACCAGCAGCGTCCCCCACCGTGCCCTGCACCCACCAAACGGTGAAGAAACCACACAATCCTGAGGCAGCACCACAGAACACGTCCTGTTAAAAACCAGCAGGGCAGATCCAGGCACTGCTGGCAGCTCTGTCCAATTTCGAGGCTGTAAATCCCCCCCAACAAAACCTGCTCGTGAGCTCTGAAAAATGAGGGACGTACGGGGTTTGATGCCTGGCGTCGGCGAGCTGCAGAATTAACCTCCCGTGGTAAATCCTCGCCGTCCACAGCCCCTTCCAGGTAATAACCTGCTGTCCTTGGGTCAAACTGCTCTCAAGTGGGAGCCCGGAGCTTTCCCTCCCCCTCGAGCAGCGAGGCAACGTCGATCCCTCGGAAGCGGAGCCGAGCCGGTATCGCCGGAGCGTTACTGCCCCGGATCCCCGGCTTCCGAGCCCACCCTTTGAAGATGGGAGTTATTTAACATTCCCCTGGTTTAAAATATGAGCAATCAAAAGGCGCTGGGCTTCCACGCTGTGCTCTCCCATTTCCCACTCCTTCTCTTGCCTGACAAGGTATTCTTCAAATTGAAAAGAGGGCTCCTGAAAGCCCGGGCTTCGGGAAACTGTAAATGAGTTCAGGCTTCAGCCCGCTGAATGCAATTTCATCCTCCTGACTGAATACAAATAATGCATTTTATTTGGTATCAATTACCACGCCTGAGAACAGACGACCACTGCCGGCACTATTAAA